>PITA01004249.1:0-127217 GCA_004023965.1 Spilogale gracilis
AAAAAATTTAGTAACAATAAAAAAAAAAAAAAGAAAGAAAGACTGGTCTGAGACGCTAAAATGAGAGAGAAAAGAAACACTTTATTTTTCATTTTTTATCAAAATTTTATTTATTTGAGAGAGAACACTAGAGAGAGAGAGCATGAACTGGGGGAGAGGCTGAGGGAGAGGGAGATGGAGAGGCAGACTCCCTGCTGAGCAAGCAGGGACTTTTATAGAGGCAAGGCTCAATCCCAGGACCCTGAGATCATGAGCTGAGCAAAAGGTAGACGTTTTACCAAATGAGCCACCCACGTGCTCCAAAGAGGAACACTTTAAAATCAAATATTTAATGGTTGTAGAGAAATGAGAAACCAGAATAAAAATGATAAAGTATTCATGAGGGAATGGTTCCAGTCATCATCTCAGCACTTGGTTGATTTTGTAACAACCCATTTTTTTAAATAGAATTTTAAGATTTGACATAAATTTACACTCCTATAGTTAAACCTCTGCCCAGGAGGAAATATTTGGCATGCTTGATTTGCATGTTCTTTTTAAATGGGTGTAAGATGATTAAAAATTAATTTGCTTACAGGGAGCTTTTGTTGCATGGATGAAAAAAGAAACCAATTTCATCTCACATTGGGAATCAGCTATCAAATCATAAAATTATGAGCTCACTTTCTGTTAGATGAGAAATCACCTGGCATTTGTCCTTGCTCTGACCAGTTCTTGGATGCCTAAGAGGACATGTGCACCAGAACACAATTACCAATAAAAACCCAGGCCCCAAGTGGAGATAAGACTTCATGCTCTTTTCCTTTCAGTATCTCTCTCTCTTTGTGTGTGTGTGTGTGTGTGTGTGTGTGTGTGTGTGTGTGTGTATCTTCAGTAAACTCTGCTTTCACTTCAAAAAACTTAATTTGATTAATTTGATTAGTTTCATAATAAAAAATACATAGAGAAAAGACAAACATAAAGTTAGCAATAAACATTTAGTATAGATCTGTGATTCAAGGTAAACAGTATTATGATAATAACCAAAGATGTTTAAACCACAGAGAATCATATTCATTGGCAATGTTAAGCATCAACACTTTTGTTGGATGATAAATACAATAAACATTGTTCATACTAGGAGTTCTAAAATTATGTAGAGAAAAGATTCATGACTCTAAAGAATAACTTTACACAGAAGGGAAGAAGATTTTACAAGAACTTTTTTGTAATTACCAAAAAAAATGATTTCTTATCTGATAGTGAGTTCGTGATTTTATGATTTGATACCTCGATCCCCAATCTGAGATGAAATTCACTCTCTTTTTTTTTCAGTTATGCAACAAAGCTGTATGTATAAGCCACAATTGGGCTAAGTTTCAGTACTATATGAAGTACTGATGACTGCTTTCCTACATTGTGTAGCTAAGGGTCTTTAAAAATCTCTCCTGCCTTTGGTCAAAATTAAATTATAAAATTATTGGTGAGACACAAAAGTAAAATATTAACCTAAAAAAAAAGCAAATATCAGGAAAACATCCTATTCTGGAAAAAGTCAAAATTTTTACTGAGGAAATGACTTTTTAATATGAGACCTCAAAGATGAGTTGGAGTTCAAGTGAATAGTGAGAAAGGTCCCTTTCAGAATGAGGAATAATGTGTGCAAATGACCCAGTACAAAAAGGAGTTGAGAGGTGTTTTAATAAATGTAGGGGAAAGATCAAGAATGCTTTATACCAAATTGTTAATACTAATTCCCTCAGGGAAAGGGTTCTTTCATTTGCTCTTCTATGTAATTAAGTGGTAGGATTGTGGTGAATTCAAACTTTATTGAGAGCAAAGACTTCAAACCTATCCAGCACATACTCAAATTTAAGAGTGAAGACAGATGAAAAATGCTACCAGGTCAATTAATGAAACATCCCATTTTAGAAGGCCTGACCTAGGGTGCTTCTCAAACATGTTTCTCCAAATTTAACAGGGATGCAAATTATCCTAAAATCTGATTAAAGTACAAATTCACATAATAGGTCCAGTTTTTGGATTGAAGATCTGCATTTTGAACAAACTCCCAACTGATGGCAGTGCTTGGCATCCTTGAGGAGCAGTCCCAAGTGATTATAATGGACTGTCAGAACTGAGAAACATTGATTTAGAGTGATTGGATGTTAGGGTCATCCTAACCTTCTTCTCTTGTCTCTCTTTTCCACCTAACAGATCCCTTCTCCTCTAAGTTTCCAATTTAGGGAAGCCATATACATACATCAGTCAAGTGTAGAGTTTCTTCCAATGGGTCTCAATAGCAGAATTTCTTGATGTGTGCAAAAGAATTGCTTGAGGGGATTACCAGATATGCAGCTTCCTTGACCCACCACTCCAGAGGATAAGCATCAGTTTGGTCTAGAGTGGTGCATAGAACTTCATGATTTCCAGACACAGTCTTTCCAGAAGACTCTGATGTAGGTGGCTCTGGGATTTAACTGAGAAGTACTCTGTATTTCTATTGTCAAGCCTGGTGCTCTCCAAATGTCGGTATATAAATGAGTAAATTAGCATAGGTCCCTTTTCTCTTTTTCTTCTGTGATTGTAAATGTTATAAATGCTCAATCTAGAAAATAAAGAGATATTAAAAATATGGAATTGTAGAAAAATTTCACTGGTTATCCTTCCACTGAAAGTCACACATTTTTTTGACTTTTAACGTATTTTCTCTGGTGCTTTTTACTATATATTTTGTCTCACTTAGACTCAGAACATAATATATATATATATTCTACCCTAAATACTTTTTGGGACATGAGCATGTCAGGGTGTTTTCAAACAAATGCATTATTTCAAATTGGACACCCCTTCAAAATTTTACATATGTATTACTGACTCACTGACTGCAGACTAATTTACCAAAATCTTTTTAAAAATTAAAAGAAAATCATTCCCTGAATTTGGGGTTTCTAAATTTTATATTCTCACTTCATATTTCATCAATTAAAGACCATTCCAAATTTAAAAAGTTCTGATTTCCCCAGAAACTTGCAACTGAAGTATTTCTGTATGTAGCCATTTTCATTCCATAGTTAAATCACAATGATTTTTATGTGTTAGATATGTGTCACCTTTTTGATTTCCGGCCAAAATACTGGGACTTAATTTTAGCTTTTTAGTGACCTGCCATTATTTGAAGATGTTGACATTTGCACAGCAGTATTGTGAGAAAGGTGCCTTCATATTTAACAACCTAGTATTACTTCTTTTGTCCTTGAAAAACCAGCCAAAGGCATCATCTTTTCACTGTTTAAATCATGTGGTCTTCTGTCACAGAGTATAGCAGAGAAGACAGGTGAAATTCAGTTCTTTGTATCAACAGTGCTCTGCTTGACTCTTGATTCTTTTCTCAATAGTATACTGGATAACTTATCTCTCTATTCCTTTTTTTCTCCAAGTAAACATAATTTGTTTATTATTCTCCTCGTTATATTCAGAGAGAGATTTAAAACTCAATTTGTATTTTAAGTCAATGAACAAATGCTGTTAATTGATAGAATAGAACACATTGATTTCCTAAAAGAGACTTAAAATTGAACAATAATCTAGCCCTAAGTAGCCCAGAATATTTAAAAACAATTTTTTCATTGATCTGAATTACCTTCTAAGAAGTAGATTAGCCATCAGGGGAAAGAATGAGTCAATTATATACAAGAGTATATGAAATGTCTCTCCCCATTCTCAGGGAAATTTCCTGAACTTTGTGATCAGAGGTATTTATTGTTTTTCAGCTTTGATAGCAGTGATGATGCTTTTTTTTTTTCCACAAGGAAATTGTGTACAAAATAGAAGAATAAACTGTAATCTATATTTGGATTTAGAATGCTCAATAAGAACTTTTAATGCTTTGAAATACTGGAATCCAATTCTGATAGTCACAATAGCATGGAGTAATCATTAAGTAAAAACAGGACTTGGTGGTTGTTCATTTCGGGTGGTTCATTCAGGCCTGGAGTGATGGAGTGAGCATAATCAAGGTTTTTCTGAGCTTTCTTCATCCTCAAGTATCACTGTGCCAGATTAACTGAAATGACTTTTAACACTATCCTGAACTCTTGTCTCTACATATCTTAGGCATATTCAAAAACTTCGGTTTTCTTAACTTTCATGTCCAATCAGAGGGAGGATAACATATGATGATTTGAATCAGTCGAGGGCTAAGAAACATAACATAAATGAATTGTTTGCTGTTGATCTACTTCTGCAGATAACTATGTTTAGGTCATCAGTTTACAATCTAGTGGCCAGATTGACCATCCCAGTAATTGGGAAAAAAATTGCAGAGATGACTGATAGATAGATAGATAGATAGATAGATAGATAGATAGATATGTGCTTAAATACTTCTAGTAACTCTCAAGACAAAAATCTTTAACAGTAAAACTTTACATTTTGAAGGACTGCATGTCATAGATTTCTCTAAGAGTTCAAGCCTCATACATATATTCAATTCTAGAGCAGGAATGATGCATATCTCTAGGTTGTACATTACATAGGAAAAGTTTTTCAGAGCCTAAATGTACTCATCAGCCTTATGTTTGTAAAATACTGGTGAAAGAAATGTGCTTTTAATTTTTTTTTTGGATGTTCCCAGGAGGCAGAGACCCTTCAACTTCTCATTTCAAATTCACTGGACAGAGAAATTGGAGTCAGTCATTTCCAGGAACCAGGGATCTCTATTTTTAGCCTCTGCTGATTAAGGCCACATTATCCAATAGGAAGAATGTGAACTGAATGTACCTTTTTACTCCTGAACAATACTTAGGGGGTTTTTCTGATACTGACAGGGTATGTTCTTGAATAGATGCATGTATAATAAATCACTCTTATTTGAGTTCACTAAGGAACATTGTTGAGTCAAGTTGGGTCAGCTTTGAGTTGTGCTTCTATTTTGTGCTTTTCAAGGGCAATTCAGTTAAAATAAAGTCTTACGTCTTGAAAAAATTTCATTTTGCTAATGCAGATCTTGGAAATTTGTTCAAGTAGTAAGATGGGGACAGGGAAGCAAGTTGGTTAAGGCTAAAGAGAGAAAAACAGGAAATCATAACCTAAGCTGGTCATGAAGAACTTGGAACCTGACCAAAGCAGAGGAGATGCAGAGAGCGAGAAAGAATAAATGTGGTTGGTGGGCACAGAAGAGTGTGACAGAATGAAAGTAATGTTTAGATTCCTGTCAAGAGCTTTGTAGAAGTGGGAAGTAGAGGGCACAGAAGCAGAAGGAGATCTTCTTTTAGGGAAGGGATAACAAGTATAAATGTTTCAGAAATGAGAAGCCAAGAAGTTACCATTAGTAAAATACGGGTATGCCAAAATTTGGTAACAGAAACTCGGAAGAAAAAAAATTACCTGGTTGCAAATTCAGAACAAGGTTTAGCAATGGATACCTATGACAGTAGGAGAAAAATAAAGGAAAAATAGCTGTTGTGTATATTTAAATGACAAGATAGAATTATGGGGAATGAGAAGACCCCAGGTCTTAGAAAGATAAGGCAAAAGCAGACCGCTTGTCTACATCAGGGCAGATGTTATTCATGGAGGTTGAACTACCTGGGAGAGGGCCACTGAGTCAGTAGGAGAAAGGCAGGTAATGGCCAGAGTACTTGAGGGGACAGTACCTGAATTTTTCCATATCTCTTGGCTAACATAAATCTTAGTTCTTCTTTTTCTCCTGAGACCCAAATTACTTTCTCCCCTCTCTGCAGGGGAGAGCAGACAACTTTAAACAATGATAACTTTAAAAGACTCCTGATGGTTTTGAAAAAACTTGAAAGTCATTCAAGGTGCACTGTAGGCCTTTGTAGACACTCCATGTGGAGCCAGTCTGAAAACTCTATATAGTTTTTCTCTTTGGATTATGTTTTGGGGCTGAGCTGAAGTTGCCAGAAAACACACACAAAATTTAGAAATTAAAAGTAAGCCAGCTCAGCCCACGTACACTCAACAACAAAAAAGACAGCATAAATTCTTGTAGTCCCATTGGTTTTTTGGTTCAGTGTGGTATCATTAGCTTTGTGTATCATTCTGTACCCCCTCTGGCCTTGTTGTGAGCAGAAGACAGAGTACACAGAGATCAGTGGAATAACTCATTCCCTGCTTCCCAGATTTCAGTGTGTCATCCATTCCTTCAGTGGTTTCACTGTGCTTGCATAGAAAATTTAACCCACCATGGCTTCATTGGGAATATATTAGATTCATACACTCAATGAGTTTTGCCTAGTTTTTTTTGAGGACTGTTATATAGAAAGCCAATCTCAGGAGTGAGATATGTTGAAATGACTTTAATAACAGCCAAAAAGTGTAAGCAACTACTTCAAGCGGAGAAGATTATAGAAGGCTGAATTTTAAATACTGTTTTTCAATGAATTAAGTAAGAATTGAAAAATAGTATAAGGATTGTTTAGATTTACTGGTTTCTTGGAAAGATAGAATCCAAAGTTCTAAGATAATATCAAAACATGAGAACTTTGAAGGTTAATATCCACATGTGGATTCACATTCTGGATAAGTAGTGTGTGTGTGTGTGTGTGTGTGTGTGTGTGTGTGTGTGTGTGTGTGTTTAAAAGGGAGAGGAAGAGGAGAGACAGAGAGTTAGGGGGAGGAGAGGTAGAATAAAATGTTTGTTCTCTTGGTGTGTTAACTGGTTTATAATGATGATTTGTGCTGAAAATACTTTTTCTCCAGCCTGTCCAGCCCTTCCTTCTGCAGACAGGTTGGCAGGGGAGAACATGAGGGGTGGCTGTGGAAAGAGAAGGGGTGGATAGAAAGGTCTAGGTGTTACTTAAGTGTTACTTCTGAGCATGCTTAAACTTAGGGGGAGATATTTTATTTTCAACACCATTGCAGCATCAATACTTCTTGTATCCTATGTGTGGACATGAGGCGTGAGGGATGGATGGATACTTAAAGAAAGTTGGTTTAGTTGGCACAGTTGACCCAGTTGTATTTTCAGCTCTTTCCAGTGTACTTAATGACAGATACCAGGGTTTTTAAAAATAATTTTAGTCATTTAGTTAAATAAAAAATTTCATTTACACCCTCATGTCACCAAGGAGGCCATTCACACTCCAGTAATAGATGTCGTAAGAAATCCTTGAAACAGTTGTTAGTTCATCAGGGAGAGTTGGTGTATTCTTGATTACTGCTTGTTTTTCTCCAAATCCACATCAATAAGCTTTTCAAGGGATTAAGGGAAGCTTACAGATTCAAAGAAAACCGAAATCATATACTGGTTATTGATAGAATACTCATATCATCAAGAAAGTATGTAGACACAGGCAGAGATTCCATACTTTATAACAGTGATTAAAAATCACCAGGAGCTGTAGCTTTTGGAACAGTGTGCTGTCTAATGATATGTGAATCTGAGAAGAGGAGAGAATTCCACAAATTTTCTTTTCATTCTTGTGAGGTAAGGGCAGTGTTCCTAACTTCAGTCAGTCATGCTCAACTTCATAGTTTTTACAATATCTCAACTCACTCGTACTGCTGTTTACTAAATATTTGCTTAAAATTGACTCACTTTTGCTTGAATCAGTTTATTTGAAGCAAAATTAAATACAATGAAAATAATATTGCTGAATTCTGGCTATATACTACTATTGTATAAGGTCTGACTTCAGTTCTTTTCCTGTTTAAAAAAAGAAAACTAGCAGTGTTAGAGGAGTGTGTGCCGCTGTCATGGAACTGAGACTTTTTCTGGGAAGGAGTCATGATTAGGGAAAAATAAAAGGCAATAACAATGGCATTTAAAGTGAAAATCCTGAATCTCCAGTAAACATTTGTAGGACACCCAGATCATGTCCTGTCCTCCCATCTCCCTGTGACTGTGGAGGAAAGGAAATGGGTCATCACTGTGATGCCAAGTTCTGTGTTCACCTAAGTCCCTGCTAATGTGAGATTAGGTGAATCTTCATAAGTTCTGCATCAGGGACCTGCCCAGTGGAATGAGAAAGGGGGCCATCTTTCTTACTTTCCCAGCATTCCTCTCCCATAGAAGCTTAGGGAAGCACACTTAGGATGAGGTGGTCTAGAGGTAAAGAAAACTTTTGGTTCTTTTACACAACTTGTCTAACACCTTCCCTGACTGCTTTATTTAAAATAATGTCATCCCACATCTTATTCCCTATTACCTTTTCCTATTTTATGTATGTGTGTATGTGTGTGTGTATTTATACCATGGCACTTAACAATTCCTTAGTGCCATTATATTTTAGTATATATATGTACACATGGTAATGATTAGTTTACATTTTTTTCTGTTTGCTTTTTTATTGATTAATTGATCAATTGTGTCCACTACTAAAACATAAGCCTAGAGTGCAGGTATCTTTTGACCTCTTTTGTTCACAGCCATATCCACAGGCCCTGGGACAGTATCTGGCATATATTGGGTACTAAATAAATATTTATTTAATGAATAGGAAGGAATGAAAGAACTGGCCTTCAGAAAGGAGTTAGTGAAAAGGGATTTCATTTCACCTATAAACACTGATATTTGTGAAGATCAGTTGAAGTATGAGTGATACAAAGTGAAAAATGTGCATTTGTTGTCTAAAAAAACCACAAT
The DNA here is from genome assembly GCA_004023965.1 of Spilogale gracilis. Lineage (NCBI taxonomy): Eukaryota > Metazoa > Chordata > Mammalia > Carnivora > Mephitidae > Spilogale > Spilogale gracilis. The sequence continues at coordinate 8,588 of PITA01004249.1, forward strand.
CATTGGCATAGAGTTGGAGATCATATTTTGGGGGGAGGGGAATAAGACTGATGTTTCTATCCTGCTACAGTCAGTGGGAGAGGCTTAGCAGCAAGTCTTCTCACAAGTATCATCTACTTGTCATGTGTCACTGTAATTGATATTCTGGATCCTCTGCAATGAAGTGATGAAACAAATCCATTCCTCAGCAGTGAAGTCTGTTTACCTGTGTGCCTAAGCAGAGCATGGCCCTTCTGGGAAAGCTCACCTGAGGCAATGAGGTGGGCAGCAGACATTCCTTAGTGCTGTACACACTGGGTATGTTGCTGAGAATGTGACTCTGTGGGGTAAGTAATGGGTATACAGAAAGAACAATAAAGGAGGGAGAAAATTGTGATCTAGCTGGTTGGAGAGAACCAGGTCCAAAAAGGCCAGGCGGCCACTTGTAAGGCATTGATGGGCCAGTGTGCAGGTTTTTTCTCAAATGTATTTCATGGCCTCATCACTCCAGGATCCCATGGGACTGATGATCTGACAGGTTCACTGTGGAAGTCTTGGGGTATCTCTGTGGGCTGTCAGGGAACCCTTCCAGATGGCTTCCCTGGGATGAAACACAGTTTTCTGGCTCTTTCTGAGCAAAGACATAACGTCAGAAAAGTCAAGGGCTCTTGTTCCATTCACTGACAGACTCCATGCAAGAGCAGATATTTTGTGTAAGGAATGCAATCTTTACAGTTGCCTATGGAATGAGTGATACAGTAAAAAGAATAATGAACCATGTTCCAAGTCCCACTTTCATGAACTTCAAGAGATATTGATACTTTTCTGGGTCTCTGTTTCCTTTTTGTAAACAGAAGGAGTTAGTTAAGAAGTCTTTGAAGTCCCTCCCCACTCTAGCACTCAATAATTAAATGGCCTTTGGATGTCTGTTCAGACAAACAGATAAGCTCCAGATGAGGGAAGAAGAGCTAATGATTTGAAGCTTCTAAGTTAGTGGCTGCATAATGATTTTCATACCTAGGATGCAAAACCTTTAAAAAGCCACCTTCCCTAATGAGTCTGTAAATAGACATCTGCAGACAAAATGCAAACACCTCTGAGTTAGCGCCCAGCATGCGAGAGCAGCGCGCCATGGTACTTGTTCACTTGCTTTAATTTTTGTGGTAATCCTTTGGTTTTTTAGTGAGGAAAAAAGATAAGTTTTAATTTTTCTCATTTCAGAGCTACTTGAAATAGCATCCTTGGTCTAGAGCCAACAGGATTCTCAAATTTTAAATCGATGCTCCTACTCAGACTTAACTGGACACACCTCTTGGCTCAGACCCTTGCTAATTATTAGTCCATTAAACATTAGAATCTTATATATCCTCAGGCCCCCCAAATAAATATTACATCAGCTATAGAGAAGATTAATTTATTTTAATAGCTCTCCTAAAGTTACCCAAATACAGGGATAGCAATTTGTGGTGCTGTTCTCTGTATCATTTCCTCCCTATTCTCTAACCTGACGCTCCCGATGCTTCAGACTATCAAACTCCAAGGATTGACGGTGTCATCAAGGGAGACTGCTTCACCCCCATCATGGGACAGTGACAAAACTAGACATGAATTCAGGGTAGTTTTCTGACTCAAACTGGAGTTGGAATTGGACACTCAGGGTGCTAGTTCTGAATTTACCACTAATTAACAAGGGGATGTTACTCTTGTGCCTCAGCTTTCTGGTGTAAAATAAAGGTGTTAGCATAGAGAATCTGGGGCATCTCTTCCTGTTAAAAACAAAACAATAACAGAAAACATTTCTTTTTATGTCCAGGGAATGAGATTAGGATGTGAAGGAGTCAATGAGATATTGGAAGGGAAGCAGGGAGTGGAAAGAAACCTGGGCTTACTGGGCTCAGCTCTTGAATGGTTCTTTCTGAGCAGGAAAGCAAGGGCTTGGCCCAGGGAGGGGCTCTACAGATGATAATAACCTTCCATTCCTGAAACCACGTGAATTAGCATTATTTGCATTGTTTCTTATACATTATTCATTTTTGCAGGCTCTTTTTATTTAGCCACTACTTAGAACACATTAAAACTAAGTTTATAATATATAAATATGAATAATAAAATAGACTCTTTAAAAAGAGCAAAGCATGCCTCACCTTTATGACCACACTGAGTATTTTTTGGTTTGTTTTTTGTTTTTTTCTCCATAGCATATTCTGCCGTTATGACTTTTTCTTTTTTGTTCCTCATGAAGAAGGGACTGCTTACCTATCAGGCTTCATCTCTCACTTCTCTTGCCTCAGCCCTCCTCTCAGCAATTTCAGATACAGATCCTCATCAGGGTCTTTCTACATGTATTTTTTCTGTCTGGAATTAATCCTCCCAGTCTGCTCGAAAAATTTCTACCTCTTCTTTTAGTTTTCTCTCATGTGTTTCTGGGAAACCTTCTCCATTTTCCCCTGGCACACTTGGCCACTCCTTCACTCTGTGTCAGTAGACATTGTGAATCACTGTATTGAAACAGTTGTGTATTTTACTGATTTGCATATCTGGTTCCTGCTGAGAAACTCCTTGAGGGGGGAAATTGAATTTTTGTTTGCAGTCAGCCTGCCTTCCACCTATCCATATTCCTGTCTCATCTGTCTGCCCATTCTTCCTCTTCATCTTTTCATGTGTACTTCAGATAGATTCAAAATATGGCTGGTAATTGAAACGTTGTAATAAATACATACGGAATAGTTCTCCATTAGTGCCAAGGAAAGGGGTGACAAGGAGGACTGGAGCAGTGGATAGGAGGGGTATTACATAAGCAGAGGTGAAAAAACTTTTGTTAGTGGGACCTGGGCTTGACATTAGTAATGCTGAGGCTGGTGGGGGATGTGGGCAGCCAGCTTGGTCATCATGATTACTTGGGGATGACTGAGGAGGATTCACAAAGTTTCTCAAGGTTGTTCCTTGGCCACTTGTTGCTGTTGTTGTTATTTTTTATTGCATCAAGTATAAGATTATTCCCGAAGAACATCTTTAAGTTTAAATTTGTTAAGACATTGGTTAACATTTAACGTAGTTTTACCTTTCCAGTTCCAGGAGAAATATACATACATACTTGCATACACACAAAAACCAAAGTACACCTAATTTGTTGTTGAGGTGTTGGTGTTGTTTCTATGTTTTCTTAAGTACTCTCCCACCTTCATTTTTCATTGCTCCCCTCTATTTTAAGTCCATCAAACTAAAACAATTTGTTCCTGGTACTATTCTTTCATTTATATTTGCTGTACTCCTAGAATTCCTTACAATTTTCTCATACAAATCCTATGTATCTTTCAAGGGCTAGTTGAAACTCCCTTCTATCAAGTTATTCCTGGTCATCATGGTCTTTACTGAGTGTATATCAGTGTTAGTGACATCTAGACTCTCCGTGCTGACTTAACTGTCTTTCCATTCGTCCTGTACCGTTTGTTCCTGGCTCATTGATGTGGGCATCATCTAGTCCGCGGGAGAGCAAGCACAGTGAAGCCAAGGCCCTTCTCTTACAACCACAGCTTCTGTATCCTTGAGCCCCAGTGTTTTGCTAAACACATAATCTTCACTTAATAAAATACTTACTTGATGATGTGGTTGATAACAGGGAAATCACCCGCTAAGATTAACTGTCACTCTGATAATCAAGTCCTGGTTCAAAGTCTGAATTTACAGACTACATTTTGTTATCTCATCCTTAGTGGTAGGAAAGGAGAAAAAAATATGAGGATGTCTCAACTTCGAAAAATGTTTATTCTTAAAATAAAGAAAAAGGTAAGACGTGAACTTCAAATATTCCCACCTTGCACCCTGAGGTCCAGGATTGGGATCGTTTTAACACCTTGAGTTCCGTGAGCAACTAGCCAGTGGTTATAATGGTTTGTTTGTTTGTTTGTTTGTTTGTTTTACATTTGGGCTGAGTTGATCATACTCTTGCATTTCTTGATGTGGGATCACTACTCAGATTATATATATGTTTTCTTCCCAATTTAGAAAAAAATTTAGTTGCATTTCTTATTAGTACTTAGAAGCTTTTAAAAATTTATTACCAACTCAGTATTATTAATTCTTTTTTTTATTGTTACTTAATTTTTTTCCCAGTGTTCCAAGATTCATTCCCCATTCCCCACACCCAGTGCTCCATGCAATAGGTGCCCTCAGTACTCACCACCAGGCTCTCCCATCCCTCCACCCCCCTCCCTCCAAGTCCCTCAGTTTGTTTCTGTGTCCAAAGTCTCTGTTGTTTCATTTCTCTCCCTGGATTACCCTACTTCCCATTTACTTTTCTTCTCCTACTGTCCTCTAGGTTACCCCTTATGCACCGCAGGTAAGTGAAACTATGTGATACTTGACTTTCTCTACTTGGCTTATTTCACTCAGCATATCTCTTCCAATCCAGTCCATGTTGCTACAAAAGTTGGATATTCATCCTTTCTGATGGAGGCATAGTGTTCCATTGTATATATGTACCACATCTTCTTTATCAATTCATCTGTAATGAATACATTTTGCTTATAAATCTCCATGCATACCTTCAATCATTTCCTAGGGTTAGACTCATAGAGGCAGAATTTCTGGATCAGAGCACACAGACCTGCTTAAAGTACATGTTTTGGAAAAAGAAAAGAAAATTATGATTCGGCATGTGATGCTGCAGAAGGGAAATGTTATGGCTTGATTTTTTTAATAGATTCCCCCCAACCCCCAATCCTTTCTTTCCCTTTTTTAAACTTAACCTCCTAATTGTATCGGTTTTCCTTCATCGTCCACCATAAAAGAATGAAAAGGATACAAGCATAGTGTACTGGAACAGCCCTGCCAGGATGCTATTTTGTATGGTGTATTTCATAATTCATTTTGACTACTCAGGATAATATTCTTGTCAGTTCAACCCAAACTACCTTTATCATTTCCTAGAATGAGTCTTGATTTCAGGGTTTTATGAAGACAGAAGTAGGATTAGTTGATAATAAATAAACCCACAATCTCATGAGAACTGTAGTATGACTATAAATTTAAGCATAGCTTTTCAGAATGATTCATAATTTAAATGTATATACACAGTCACGGCTGTTAATTACTAACATATGCTGCTATTAATATACATTCCATCCTCACTAAGGAATTACTAAAAGCCACAGTTTGATGTTTCTTGAAAAAGTAGTCTTGTTTATATTCCCAGCCTGAGTGCCTCCTGCTTTGCACAGATCACCATTCGCTGATTGTCCTTTGTGAACCCAACACAGTCATCTCCCTTGAGATCCCTGAAGTGGAGGAGAATCTGTCTCTGCCTCCACACTTGCTGAAAGTTCCCTTTAACCAGGTTCAGGCATCATCATTTCATTGCTAGGGAGCTTTTACCATTTTCCATGAGCTCTATGAAATTCCTGTCTCTAATTACTTCCTATGAGATGTGACTTCTTGTCTTTGCTGCGGGGCTCTGCACCTCTCTGGTTCTTTAATCTGAGTACACTGTGTTCTCTGGCTTGTTTCTCCTGGGTTCTGCCTGTATGTGTTCTGGATTAAATTTTGCTCTGGTTAATCAAGAGCATAACTTTCTGATGAGAGTTTGAGCTGAAAATGTTTTTATGCCATGATGTATAAACTTGGATACCATAACATTTACCCCTCCTTTGTGGTTCCGCAGAACCCAGAACACATTTCACTGTCATAATCTTGTGAATATTTGCCTCATCCACAGATTAAAGTGCAAAGGGCTGCGTTTTTCTGTTATCCATTCAGCATCTCCCTCGATGGGTCTAAAATTTTGTTAAACTATTTGTTGTTAAGCTGTTTAAGACAGTTAAAATACTACTTAATTATTTCAGGTCAGCGTTTTGCTTCGTTCCACTTCACTCTTAGAGGTTACATTTATTCAGAAAATAGAAAGTATTGACTCAGTTCCCAGAATGAGTTTTGGTGTGCTTGTATGTTAGCCCATGGAATGCTGTCACTGATCTGTGTGTAGAAACTGTGTTTCCAGAACTAATTTAGTAACATGTTGTGACCCTAATTTTTTTGCAATTAGTAAATTTTTTATGTAAATAGACTTAAATATATAAAAATCAATTCAAATTGGGATATCCCTTTACTGTATTGTTATAACTAAGTAAATGCATAAGTGCCATTAGTATTATATCGATAAGGATGGATGGAGGTATGTAATGGTAAAAAATACGTGAACAAATTTAGTGATTTAAAACAACCATGTTCATTTTTCACTTGTCCTCTATGTCCATCTGGATTGCCAGGACTCTGTTTTATATTGTTTTTGCTTCAGTTTGTAGGCTGATGAAGGCTCTACAATCTGGAGCATCACTAAATTATACAGGGAGACAATGGTGAAGCAGCAGAGTTCTTAAAGACTTCTCCCAGGGACCAGAACACGTTATTTCAGCTTATATGTTATTATCCAAGACAAGTCACATGGTTTTATAAGCTCCAAAGGGGTGGGGTAGCAAAATTTATTTGCCCAAAAAGAAGAAATATTTGATATTCAGAACTAATGACTCCTCTGTATTCTACTATCGAATATTCAGCTCACTTCCCCTCCCTCTGCCAGGTGACCTAATATCATTTCAAGGGAAAGAAAGATCAATGATAGAATTACTCAGAATTTCACAAAAGGGCGTGGATAAAGCAAATGTGGAGTGGCCAGGGGTGGCTGGGAATCTAAATTGGGAGAGTCTGCTAGTACAGCAGGCAAGGGACTGAATTCCAAAGATGCACTTGGAATTGACAGGTCTTCAATCACTGGGCTGGTTTCTTGGCTTCAGGTAGGCTTCAGGTTTAACCTAGGGAAACAAGTCAAATAAGCATCAGTCCCTCACAAACATGACCATAAATCAGAATAGAATAAGACAGTCCTCTATAAACATCACTGAAGAAAGTTTTAGATCTTAGAATGCTCATTTGCTCTTTGTATCTTTAAGGAAGAAAGAAGAGAGCTTCCCTATATTGTTGAAGGAAGAACATGAAAGAGACCCATAGTGCACTTGCTTTGCTTTAGTAAGATCTAGGAATCTTCATGGAGGCTCTTTTTATGTAAAACAATTATTCTTAGCCTTTTTGACTCACATGCCCTGTTTAGACTCTGATTATGCAATTCAATAAGGGAAGGATAGCCTTTTTAATGATTGAATCCTGACCTAAATTTCATGCTTTATACAAAAATTAACTCAAAATTGTTGATGTAGTTAAAAGTAAAATAAAACTGTGAAAGTAAAATAAAACTATAAAACTTATGAAAAGGTCTTTAGAGTCTAAGATTAAGAGGAATCCTTAAACTGTCACTAAATGCAAGATCGATAAAAGGAAAAAATGATAAATTGGAGCTCATTAAAATTAAACAATTGTACTCTGCAAAAACCCTGTTAAGAGAATGAAGAGATAAGCTACAGACAAGGAGAAAATATTTGCAAACCACATATTCAATAAAGAATTAATATCTAGACTGTATAAAAACCCTCAAAATTTACCAGTAAAAGCAAGCAAAAAATCTAATTAGCAAATGGGCAGAAGACATTAAGACATATTTTATGAAAAGGTTGGAAAATAAGCTCATGAAATGATGTTCAGTATAATTAGTCATTTGGGAAATGCAAATTATTATAACAATGAGATATTAGGTATCAGTCAGAATGGCTAAAATAAAGAATAATGGCAACATCAAATGCTGGAGTGGGTTTGGAGAAACTGATTACCACACATTACTGGTGGTGATGGTGCAGCATCTCTGGAATATAATTTGGCTGTTTCTTATAAAAACGAGTCATATATCTTAGTTTGCTTGGGCTGCCATAACAAAGTAGCACAGACTAAGTGGCTTAAACAACAGAAATTTTTTTTCTCATAGCTCTGGAAGCTGGAAATCCAAGATAAAGTTATCACCTTTTGAGGTCCCTGTCCTTGGCTTGCAGATGGCTACATTGTCCGTGTGTCCTCACAATGTTGCCCCTGTTTCTGTGTTGTCTGTATCTTAATCTCCTCTTCTTCTTAGCACATGGTCTTGTTGGATTAAGGGCTACCATATGACCTCGTTTTACCTTAATTGCCTCTTGGAAGCTCTGTTTTAAACCACAGTTGCCTTACATTCTGAGGTACTGGGGATTAGGGCTCCAAATATGAATTTTAAGGAGACACAGTCCAGCCCACAGCACCATGCAACTACCATATAATCTACAGTTGCACTCAAGCATTAAAAGTAAGATATATTTTTTTTAAAAATCGGTACATAAATGTTAATAGCGGCTATCTTCCTAACAGTTAAAAACTGGAAATGAGCCAGATGGCTTTCAATGGGTAAAAGGTTAAATATGGTACCATAGGATAGGATACCATAGGATAGTCCTCATGAATTATTTGTACATACAACTTCGGTGAATCTATAGGGAACTGTGTTGAATAAAAAAATCAGTAGCAAAAAACATTCTGTATCATTTCATTTATCTATATCCTTGAAAAGATAAAATTTTAGGATGGAGAATAGTGATTTCCAGGGATTAGGTTTGGGGGGATGAGGGGAGAGAGGTCGTTGAGGTTACAAAAGAACAACACGAGGGATTCTTGTGATAGACATATTATGTATCTTGACTGTATCAGTATCAAACAGGCAATCTGTTGAGTATATTTGTTTGCCCATTTTGTCTTAATGAGTCTCGCTGGGTGTTTATTAATGTAAGTGATCTTTTAAAGAAACAAATTTTAGTTTAGTTTTGTTGATCTTCGGTATTTGAGGTCTATCTTCTTTTCCACCAATTTCTGCAAATCTCTCTCTCAAAGAAGACCCTGTGAAAGACTTTGCCATGCAAGGGATTTATTAGAGATTAATTCCTATGGCAAGGAGGAAGCTGAAAACTCACTGGTCTTAGAAGAAGTCTGTGATCCAGCCTGAAAAAGTTCAGATGACTCTATAGGGAGCTTGATGGGTATATAGGCTTTCAGGAGTGTCTTGCACTGGGCTCAGATGTCTGGAGCTTCATATCCTCACCTCAGTTAGTCACTGCCTATAGACTGCCCAAGAAGGGCTTGCCCTTGGGTGAGGAGGTTCTCTGTAATTAAGGCAAACCCTAAAGATTCTGGACCACCAGAGGCTATCTGATGACAGCTGGGGCAGTCTATGATTGTAATTGATACTGGTAGGTAATTGAAGGGCCACACCTCTGGGTTCACCACATTTCCTTTCTTTTTATTTTACTAGGCACTTGAGCGAGTCACTTAGATTATTGCTTTTGAGCCCTCACTATTTTCTAGTATAAGTGTCTAAAGTCACTCTCATTTTCCTCTAGGTGCTACTTTAGCATCATCTCATAGCTTCTGATATGTTGTGATTTCATATTTCTTTAAAATATTTTCTGATGCCCATTTTGATTTCTTCTGTGATCCATGGGCTATTTAGGTAACTTTTTGTTATTGAGTTCTAGATAATTTTCTTTTTTTCACTTTTTAAATTTACTTCTTTTTTTTTTAAAGATTTTATTTATTTATTTAAGAGAAAGGTGGGGGAGAAAGAGCATGAGCTGGAGGAGAAGCAGACTCTCCAAGGAGCAGGGAGCCCAATCTGAGGCTCAGTTCCAGGTCCTTAGGATTATGACCTGAACTGAAGGCAGACACTTAACCAGCTGAGCCATCTGGACATCCTGAGTTCTAGATTTTTCACTGTGGTTAGGGAATGTATTCTAAATTATAAGGACCTATTTAGACGTCCAAGCCACCATCTTGTTTTCTCAGAAAAACAGCTCCAGGTGTTAGGGTCAAAAGGCCCCTGGAAAATAAACACGAACCCAGATTGGGGGAGATACCCAATCAGTTAACCCTCTTAACCTGCCATCCAGGGGTGTCCCAGGGAGGTATTTAGATGCAAACTAAGAATGGATGGCCCATTACTGGTACTTGGGGTCAGATGGGAACGCCCAAAAGCACCCACCTCCGGGGTCCAGGGGCCATGAAATTGCAAATCAACTCAGGCAAGCCATGTGAGTTGGGTCAGCTCGGGGGTATGGTTTTCCCCTATACAATGGGAATATAAAGTAACTCAGATAGTTTCATGACCCTAATCAGCTTGTGATTTGAGGGGGTGCCCTATAAAAGCTAGCCTGAGAAATTAGGCATGGTCCTTCTCCCCAGAGAAGTGACCCTGGCTGGCCAGTAAAATTCTGATGCTTGACGCTAAATAAAGCTTTGCTTGTCCTTCACTTTTGTATCAACCTCATTGCTTTGACAACGGACCCTATTAAAATGAGTCAATACTTTGCAACCTACTAAGAATTAAAGTTTGGGTGCTTGGCTGGCTCAGTCATTTAAGCATCCAACTCTTTAGTTTGACTCAGTTCATGATCTCAGGGGTCATGGGATCAAACAATATGTTGGGGCTCCATGCTCAGCGCAGAATCTGCTTGAGATTCTCTCCCTTTACCCCTCCTCCGACTTGTGCACATGCCTTCTCTCAAATTAATAAATTAATCTTAAAAAAAGAATTAAAAAACATGCACATGGTTGGCATTGAAGTTATTTCATGTGTATTTGAAAAATAATCTCCACTGGTTAGTTTTTGTGTTATATAAATATTAATCAGGTCGAGTTTGTTAATAGGGTTTTCAATTCTTCTACAATAGCTATTTTAAATAATTTGTTTTATTACTGGCTGAGATATGTATGTGCTATTCTTTAATTATGATTGTGGGTAAATTTCTTTTAGTTCTGTCAATCTTGCATCATGTATTTCAAGCTAGTACATGAGTTTTATATACATTTAGACTTGTCACATCTTCCTGAAAAATTTAATCATTGTGATATATCTCACTTTAATGTCAGTGCCTGTGGCATAACTTTTTCCATTCTCTACTTTTCTTCTATCTACATCCTTATGTTGAAGGTGTCTTTTGAAGATAGCACATACTGGCTGAGTCATGGTTTTTTAAAAAAAATCTCTTCTTATAACCTCTATCTTCTAATTGGAGTATTTATGTTTCTCTGTTAGTTTTCCTTTTAATGTAATGGCTATATAGTTAAGCCCATTTTTTTTTCTGTTTTTCCCATCATTTTTTCTTGCTTCATCACTTCTGTCATGCCTTGATTTAGATGATTCAGGTATATTTACTTTATGTTTTGTCTTCTTTTCATTAGCGCAGTTTTATATTTCCTGTTATTGTTTATGTTCTATATTAAAGTATGTGTTCTTAACTTAATAAAACCTTGAATTAAAATTTTGCCATTTCACAAATACTAAAGATGCTTTCAGCTGTGTCTGCCATTTGTTCTTCTGTAGTTTTAGTTTTACATATACTATAAATCCAATCAAACATTATTATTTTTGCTTTGAATAGTCTTTTTGCGAAGTAAAAAATTTCTTTTCATGTTTATTTCTGCATTTACTCTGTTCTTTTTTGTCTCTTTCTGCAATTCTATGCTACTGCGTAGAATAATTTTCCTTGAACCCGAAGAAGGTCATTTAGGTTCTGTTGGTAACAAATATTCTCAGCTTGTCTGGAAATATCTTTACTTAGCTCCTTATTTTTAAAGAATTTTTGCTAGATACATAATACCTAAATGATTTTTCTTTTCTTTTTCACCATTGCCTTATGTCTTCCACTGTTTATGTTAAAACTCAGCTCAAATTTTTCTTGTTGTTCCTCTAAAAATAATATTTATCTTCAGCTATCTGGTGGGGGTGGTGGCCATGGTGATGGGAGGGAAAAGAAAAATGTATTGATTGGGCATTGTTTCCTCTTGGTAAAAGAAAACAAAAAACAAAAACCCAAGCCACTAGGTCCAAGAGCCTGTATTATCTCTTGGCAATAAGGAAGCCCCTGGGAAGGAAATAAGAGCTTTGGACTGTTGGGCTTCGGGTAAAGGTATGTTGAGGAGTCCCATGAATAGTAACAGCAGCTGCATTGACCCCTTGGGTGTGCAGAGATGAGAACAGCAGTAGCGAACTGCCTACATGACCTAAGAAATAATGTAATCTTTTTAAAGGCCTGTTCCAGAAAGGAAGCAGGTAAATATATAGATCTCAGTAAACACATAACCTTAATCTGAAGTAATATATTAGGAAGATATTCCTTTTTTTTCTGTGATATGAGCTTCAAATATGTCCCCCTTCCCTTGGTTTTACATGACACTGCTTAGACCCACAGGTAGGCCCTCATTTTAGGAGACATCCATCAAAAGGCAACTACATCAGTAGTGTGTAAAAAAAAAAAAAAGAAGAAAACATGAAACAGAGTATGGAACAAAGATTGTATTCAAGTGGATATCATATGGATGAGGAATTATACTATTCTACATACTATATATAATATTCTATATATACTGTTATACTATTCTATATTATACTATTCTATATATTCTGTATATTATCATACTATTCTATTCTAGTCTATCTATGACTCATAGGTCAGAACCAGGATATATGATTAATCCTCTAGTGAGAAAGATTTTTATTTAAGGGAAGGAAGGCATTCCCATATTTCAAGATAGTGCTTTCCCAAAAAATGGAAGTGAACAATCACAGGCTAGGTGACCATTTCTTTAGGATATTAGTGGGGGATAGTAGCTATTTTGATGGTTTCTGGTGCCTTTTCCTGGTGACAAGTTTTGTGATGGGCAGCTGTTGGGAGTAGACATGAAAGACTACCTGTGAGTAATAAGGATACAGAAAAGGTAATGGTAGTTATAGCAATAGAAAAATATCCTTTTAGGCAGCACACTAATGAAAGAAAAGATTTTGAGTCACTTGAGTGCCATCACTGTTGACTGATCAAGACTTTATATTCCTAGAAATAGGACACACTATAATTGAGTCATAAAACATTAAAAGCTGACAATATTTCCAACTCTTATCTAATCCAGCTCCCTCATTTTACAGATGTGGAAATTGAAACCCAGAGGATTTAGCTTGCCTAAGACAGTGATTCTCAAAGTGTAGTCTAAAGAACAGTTCCTGGGGAATTTGCTTAATATGCAGATTTCTGGTCCCTACTCTAGAGCTACTAACAATAAATCTCTAGAAGTGGAATCCCATAATCAACATTTTAACAAACATCACAAATGATTCTGTGCACTTTGAAAAACCATTGACCTCCGTTGCAATGTTGGCTACTTAACAGAGCCCTGAGAAAGACCTAGCATGTTGAACTAGCAATTCATCATTACCATTATTCTAAATTGCCTATCCATGAAATATAGTCTGTTTCCATCCCATCTAAACTTATTTCCAAGCTTAGAAACAGCCCTAGAAATGAAATTGTGTTACTATTATGAAATTGTTACTATTTTATACAGTGCAAAAAATGATTTGGGAAATATGAACTAAGTCAATAAAATCAGAATGAACCCCAGGATCAGAGGTCTTGAACATTTCTTGGTTAGAAATTTAGAAAATCTTGGAGTGATCCTGTCTGTCTTTGACAATGAAACATAGGGAGCCTGTCTTCTTGATTTGGTCTAGTCAAATGCTGGGACCTCAGTCCAAAGAAAGAACATGCTTGGGGGGGGGGGCTTGCTTTAAGCCCAAATCTTTCTATAGATGTACAATGAAAAGTAATCTTTACTAATTTTTAACAGTTTACATAGTCTATGGAGAAAATATTATGGTGACTGAAAATAAGAAAAAATATGACTTTACACTTACTGCGCTAGGAAGGAGGGGATCAAAATACAGAACTGAAAGTGGTGAAAGATGAGCTGTGTCTGAATGTGAGGTTTGAAATATCGGTGTGGTTATGATGTATAGAGCTTGGTGTAGCAATTCAAGTTCTGCAAAGGAAGGAAGGTTTGAAGGTTGTTACTAATATCAAGTCTGTTAAGAATGTACTTTCCAGGATTCAAGAAATTTTCTTGAATGCAGAGTTGAGAAAGTCAAGTTCCACTTTTATTACTCTTGGCCAGTAATCCAGTAAAACCTGTAATTAATTGTAACTAAATCTTTGGTGTCTTCAGGGGTTGTGCACAAAATACTTAATAATTTTAGACCACTGCCATAGTAGGGTTCTAAAGACTTCCTTGTGTACAGATTCTGACTCCTTAAAAGTTGCTTTAGGAGTTGGAGGTCCAGCAGGTAATGGGAAGCCATTTTAATTGTCATCTGTTGAAAAGAATGCTTTAGCAATATGCTTGAGGGTAGAGTATAGATGTAAGTTCTTTGGAGGGAGAGGAATTTGAAGGTAGGAGAACTGAAGCTATTCCACTTATATAAGTGGAAGATGATGAAGATCTTATGTAGGATGTCATTTTCCACAACCCAATGCAATTATAGTGTAGCCAATAGTTTTAAATAAAGAAGAGAGAAGGAATAGTTGAAGAGGGATGTAAACTTTCAAATTTGCTGACTAACACAAAGGTATATGCAACAGGTGTAGCAAAATAATGGAGGGACAACTGGGTTGGAGATAAGGATGAGTTGCTTTTAGATACGTTGATTAGACTAATGATTGTCTAGAATGCAATTGGAGATAGGATACTGAAAATTTGTGAGAGATTAGAGGGCTAAAGAAACAGCATTGATAATGACCTGAATTCCTATAATGATTACAACCTTGAGGGATGAGTTTTTTAGAGGAAAGGGGACAGAGCAGAATGCCAGGGATTAAAGATTGGAGAGTAGCTATAGCTAAGGAATAGAACGAAGTTTTTGTTCTTGACAACAGTGGAAAGTAATTAGGGACTTCAAAATAATGTAATGTCATGAAAATCAATGTCGAGGTGCTTTGGCATGAAAAGTTATGTATTGTAAAATTAAGGAGAATGCATATATAGGAAGAGAATGGCAAGCCAGTTTCGAGAGGTTTCTATGAGGAATTAGAACAAAGGGAAGAAATAGAATATGTCAGGGAGGGGAACAAGGTGGGTGGACGATATAGAACAACAAGTATAGACCAGTTTGAGATGTTGAAGAGAAAAAGATAAATTCTACCCAGTGAGAAGCCAACTGAGTTAAGCAAAGAGGAAACAATCATAAGAGCAATGGGAAGAGAGTAGTTGAAAATGCTAGAAGATACAAGTTCCTGAAGGAAACAGGGAAGGCAAGAAACATAGAGCCCAAAGGGTGATCTTTGTATTGGTGAGAGAGTGATATTTTTCTTTTTAGAGGCACAGCTGTCTACTAGGGAGTGTTGACAGACACAGAGAGGAGGGATGGACGAGGGAATTTATGCTAAATGACCTTTATCCTCCTAGTAAGGAAGCATAAAGCCCATAGTCTTTATCTGAACACATTTAACAGAAACTTGCTGATCTGTGGCTTAAGATATAAGCATGTTTCTTATTTATTTAATGCATAATCCAGAGTGAAGGGGTTTCAAGATTGATTTGGGAACTCGAAAATGGATCAAACCAGGCTGTATCTGTCTTTCTCTTCTGCCATCCTTAGAGTGATTTTTCCCCCCTTGGTCCCCCAAGCTGTTGCCTCACGGTGACAGGTTGGCAATGTGTGTTGCAGACATTATATCCTCCTGCTGCATTGAAGACAAAAAGGGAGACTCAAGGCAAAAGGCTTTTACTTTGTAAGACTTTTTAAAAATGTTGCTCTACTGTCTTCTGGTTTGCGCTGTTTCTGACTCAATATCTGCCTTTATTTTGTTATTGTGTAATGGATCTTATTTTCTTGTGGCTGCTTTTAAGATTTCCTTTGTAGCAGCTTTTCAGCAATTGATTGTAAAGTGCATAGGTGTGCTTTCCTTAATATTCCTTTTGTTGGGAATTTGCTGTTCTTCTTGGATCTGTGGTTTAAGATTACATCAGATTTGGAAAATTAGCAGCCATTGTTTTTTCAAATACTTTTTCTACCCATCCCTTCTTCTGAGGAAGCCATTTGATGTCCTCACAGCTCACTGACATGCTATTAACTTTTTTCCCCTCTTTGTATTATATTTTGGATAGTTTCTATTGTTATATCTTCTTAAGTAATCTTTCTTCTGGAAAATCTTCTCTCTCATTAATCCCATTTAGTGGGTTTTCAACTCAGAGGATGTATTTTTCATCTCTAGGAGTTTGATTTGGCTTTTTTTATAACTAACATTTCTCTTCCCATCAGGCTCATACTCTCTTCTACCTTCCTGAGTGTAAAGTATTTATAATAGTTGTAATTCTACATTGTTAGGCACTGTATTTTAATTTTCTCTTTTTAAAAGAGACTGTATTAATTTCTCTTTTTAAAATTTTTGTATTTTGGGGCGCCTGGGTGGCTCAGTTGGTTCAGCAACTGCCTTCGGCTCAGGTCATGATCCCGGAGACCCGGGATCGGGTCCCACATCAGGCTCCCCGCTCGGCGGGAAGCCTGCTTCTCCCTCTCTCACTCCCCCTGCTTGTGTTCCCTCTCTGGCTATGTTTCTCTCTGTCAAATAAATAAATTTAAATAAATAAATAAATAAAATAAAATTTTTGTATTTTGTTAAAATTCTGGGGATTGTTCTGATGTGAAATTAATTTACCTGGAATCACTTTAATCCCTGGTTTTGAGCCTCATCAGGGTGGTCCAGATCAGCCTTCATTTATCCTTTACTACTGAGACAATACCTTTATGAAGATACTGCTCACTGTCCTATTTGTTAGGAGGCTTTTAGTCTCTGGATGTGGGAGAAACAAACTACTGATTTTTGTGTGGATTACAGGGGTTGCTGATGATTTTCACTTAGCCTCCAAAGTTTCCCTGCATGCATGTTCCCCGCAGTTCAGGTAAAGACTTGAATTTTGCCGTCTAAAGATCCCTGCAGCTCTTTCTATGCAACTCTTTCCTCTCTGGTACTTTGCCTTGCAAATTCTAACCACCTGCTAAATTCTAAGCACTGTTTCCTCAATGCAGGAAACCACTAGACTCTGATTGGATTCCTCCTCCTGTTCTGCAATCTGTAAATATTCTCAAGGCTGTGATGGAGGACACTCAGAGCTCATTCTCTGTTTCCTCCTTCCTTGGCACCACAGTTCTTTATGGTCTATTGTCCAGTGTTTGAAAACTGGTCCAGTTTTTTAGGTATTCCAAGCAGAAGGATAAGCCCATTAGTCTACCATTGCTATAATCAGAAGTATTCCATACCTTGCCTTGCATGGGATGCAGGAACCCACAGGAGGTGATCATGCATTTAATTCTTCCAACTGGAAGTTCACTATCTGTGGGTGGTAGACAGTTGTCCATATCCTGTCTGTTTATAGTTTCTTATAGTCTAACAACAATAAGCTAAAATAAAGTTTTATTACTCCCTTCTGGCTTGCTGGGAGTAGAGGCCTAGCAACAGAATTGGGCTTTAAGAAAACTAAAGAAGATTTATACTAGCTGCCATGGGGGGTGTCCTAGGGAAATAATTAGAAATTAGTAATGACCTAGTAGTTATTATATAGCTGTCCTAGTCAACCTTAGAATAGACTTTGATTAGAATATCCTTAACTATGAGAAAAGAATGTGTTTATTCAGAGCATATTTTATGTTAGCATAGGGGTGTCTCCAGATTAGTGCTCTATTTACATATGCTTCAACAGAAAAATAGAATTTCAATTTTAAAATTAGTCTTTCAGTAGAGTTGAATGTTAGCTTGACTCTAAAAGACCATTATTTAATTCAAGCTGTCCCACCGTGTAACTTAACTACAAACACCCTTCAAATTTCTAAAGGTGAATCACGTTTGCTTTTTGAAGGATGTGAATTGGAAATGGCACATGGTAGTTTCATAGTAGAATATTGTGGACAAGTAGCCTTAATTGCCCTTATTCTATGAAACACTTAAGTGACCCAGAGTTTTATCCAAAGTATAAGTATATTGAAACAGCTGGTTAAGCAGTAAAGCTGGTCTTAAGAGCACAATTACTATGGGTTAAGAATGAGTGACATAGGTGGAAGTATTAAGAAGTACACATTTTTTTCTGTCCATTTTATGTATGATCTGGAAAACACAGTGATAGCTTCAATTGTTCTATAGTTTTCAAGCCAGCATGTTTTCAAATCACTCACTCATGCTCTCAAGTTTTGAACTAAATTATTTTGAACTTTCAAGAGAAAAAAAATATTCAAGTCCAAACAGGTTTAGCTTTATGGACGGGGGGCAAGTTAAGAGGCTATTTTTATAGAATATACATCCATACCAATCTAGCAAAGTTGGGAAATCTATTGAGAGTCTAAGAAAATCTAAAACCTTATGAAACTGAGCTGGAAGTGAAATTCGTTGAATTTGAACCTGAGGGCCACATGTTTCCGTAATACAGTCATTGCTCACATGTATTTACTTACTATTAAAATTGAACGAACATTGTTGGATTACAGCTGTTTAGATTTTGATAAATGACAAACAGCATTTTCTCCTTCCAAACAGGGCAAGACATCAGCCTCATACTTGAGAGGAAAAAAAATGAGATTGAAAGAGACTAACAGGAAGTGGGTTCATTCACTTTGGAATTCTCTTTTATAAACAAGATCAAATCAGATGGACTCCAAACCAGAGGGTGGCCACATCTTGGGCCCATAAACACACAAATTCTAATCACCTTTTAGACAACGTCTTTTTGGCTTTTGTTTGGTTTTGTGCATAGTCAAGTGCATCAGCTATTTATATCCTGCCTGTTGGAAATGATGGGCCTGGTTTGCATAGCTTTTTATTTTTAACAAAAACTGAAGTCAGTCTACCTCGCCCTAATCCTGCTGTCAAAAAATTGTAACTGCTGCAATTACTGGGTGTATGAAGAGCCAGTGACTTTCCTGCTTAAAAATATAAAAAAGGAAAGAATGTATTTTACTTCCTTTATTAAAAGCAGTTTATGAAGACATGAAATTCTTAATAAAGTGAGAGTAGAATAATACACTGTGCCAAAGGTGCTGACTTTTTATGTTCAAGCTATTTGATTTTTTTTAAAGAGAAAGAAGTAAAATTATTTTATTTTCTCCATTTATTACTGGAGATTATGGACACCTCCCTGTTTTTTTATTAATCTCAGGATTGTGACTTCAGATATGCCCCTTCTTTATATTCTTTCTGGTGGTTCAAAAGGAGCCCCCATATTTTGACATGAGTCCATCACTCCTCCCTCAGATCCTGAGACTGGAGAGGTTAAATTACCTGTCCTAGGGCACCTGTCTGGAACTGATAAACCAGATATTTTATTTTATCAGGATTTCCCCAACAGGAGAGTGATCAGAGGTCAGCTCCTGTCAAGTAGCCATAGTTATAAACTGTGCAACTTGGATGCAGTTGATGGCCATGTCTCCTACCTTTTATAGAGAAGTCGGGTCTTGTGAGGAAGATTAAAGTCAAAATGTGGTGACAGACAGGCCGAGCCAATACTGTGTATTTGGGATCAACTATGTTTTGAATCCAGTGGATTGCAGCCAGTCCTTGTACTCCATCGTCTTAGATCATACACAGTGAGCCTATAGAAGAAGTAGCTATGGGAAAGAAATGGAGGCTACATATGTGCCTAAGAGCAAGGACTCTCTTGTACCAATCGTAATTGAATTATTGTTGATGCATGTCCAATCTGTAGGTGACTAAGAGAAATTCTGAGCCTATGACTCCATACCTCCAGGAGACTAACCAGCTACTTGATAATAAGTTGATTGTATGAGACCCCTTCCACCCTGGTAAAAGCCATGAATTGTCCTAATCAAGATACCTGATTTCCAATTATGTGGTTGTCTTTAATGCCTGTGCTGCCTAAGCTAGTATCACTACAGAAAGGTATACAGAATATCTGA
Organism: Spilogale gracilis; assembly: GCA_004023965.1. NCBI lineage: Eukaryota > Metazoa > Chordata > Mammalia > Carnivora > Mephitidae > Spilogale > Spilogale gracilis. Next base: position 28,251 of record PITA01004249.1, read on the forward strand.
TTTATTGACATTGCCTCAAATCAAGAGAGTCATTTTATGGTGAGGGAGATATGCCAAAGGCCACATGACCATATGATCCACTTATCCTACCACATATTACATAGCCCACAAATGGTCAGCCTGAGAAGGCATTAGAATTGCCTTCTGGAAACCACAACTAAAGTGCCCAATTAGAGATGACACTCTGTGAGATTGAGGTACTGTAAAGATATATATTTGTATACATAAAATATAGGATAAAAAATATATATCAACAGTCAGTATATTACTTGGTCTTTAGTTAGTTAAATATGAGTCTAGAGTAATACTCTCTGATCGAACTTCCTGCCAATGGTAAAAATGTTTTGGTTTTCCAATATAATAATCACATGTGCTGTAGTGTAGATGAAATACAGCTAATGTGACTGGGGTACTGAATTTTAACTTACTTTAAAATTAAATATCCACACATGCCTAGTGTCTTCCATATTAGAAAGCATAGGTCTAGAGGTCTTGTTTCCAAGAAGGGCCGTGTATCACAGAACTCCACTCAGCATGAAACTACAGATACCAACTGGCAAACTCCCTCTCCCCCATTATACCTTGGGTAATTTGGAATTTCTCATTTTGATGAATCATAAACAAAGGAGATATCATATTGGCAGGGGTAATTAATCCTGATCATCAAGAGAAGACAAAGTTTGAGGTTACTCCATCAGACAAATCAGTTAGGCTGACAGAGTCACCAGCTGAGAGGAAAGAGTATGAAGACTTTCTTGTAGAGGATGAAGATGATGAACTCCATTACATTACCGTTGTGAGCAAGTGCAACAGTGGGGCTATAGTGAGTCCCACCAATTCTCCTCTTTTAAGATCCTTCCCCCCATATCTTGTGCTCAACCACCATTTTGAAGAAGCTATGAAAGTACATGGTGAAATTAATATAATTGCTAGTTATTTCTTAGTAATGTTTTATTTCATGATCTGGATCGTGGTTACCGGAGTAAAAGTTTGGAAAAGTTTATTGAGCTATACATTTAATACTTGGGAACTTTATTACATGTATATCATGGTTCTATAAAATTGTTTAAAAAATTAGAGAGCTCTCACACTCTTAGTACTGACTACCACATCTAGCAGTGTGTATGCTTCCATCCTCACATATCCTGCTTTCTCAAACACACATGGAATATTCACCAAAATAAACCAAATTTTGGTCACAAAACATACTCTAGCAAATTTAAAATAATAGAAATCATACAAAATATTCCCTCAGACCACAATGGAATTGAATTAGAAATCATTAACAGAAAAATATCCCAAAATACTTGGAGATTTAAACAACATACTTCTAAATACCACATGAATCAAAAAGAAGTATCAGGGGAAATTAAAAAATATTTTGATCTAAATGAAATTTAAAATACAACTTATCAAAATTTGTGGGATGCAGTGAAAGCAGTGTTTAGAGGAAAATTTGTAGCATTAACTGCATGTATTAGAAAAGAAGAAAAATCTAAAACCAATAATCTAAGCTTCCATAAAAGGAAACTAGAAAAAAAGATAAGTTAAATTTAGTACGAGCAGAAGAAAAAAAAAGTTAGAGGTGAGATTAATGAAACTTAAAACAGGAAATTAACAGAGAAAATCAACAAAGCTGAAGTTGGTTCTTTGAAATGATCAGTAAAATTGTAAGTCTCTAGCCAAGATAACTAAGAAAAAAAGAGAGAAAGCACAGATTACTAATACCATAAATGGAAGAGGTTAGTAAGGTTAGAAAGATTTAATGTCACAAATTACTGATGATCTCATAGAAATTAAAAGATAATAAAATAATACCATGAATGTGTGCTCACAAGGCAACATTTAAAAAACTCAAACAGGAAGAAATAAATAATTTGAATAAGCCTTTATCTAAGAAATTAAATCAGTAATCAGTAACTTTCCAAAACAGGAAGGAGCTGATTCAGATGTGTTCCCTAGTGAACTCTACCAAACATTTTAAGAAAGAAATTATTCCATTTCTCTATAATTTCTCTCAGAAAATAGAAGCAGAGAAGACACTTCCTAATTTATTCTATGAGGCCAGTGTTAATCTGATATCTAAGCCAAAGACATTATAAGAAAGGACAATAATACAGTAATATCTCTCATAAACATACATGCCATAATCCTCAACAAAAAATATTATAAACCAAATTCAACATGATATAAAAATAATTATAAACCATTACCAAGTGGCATTTATGCTACATTTGCAACATTGGTTTGATATCCAAAAAGCAGTTAATGAAGTCCATCACATCAACAGGCTAAAGAAAAAAAATCATGATTTTATCAGTAAATGCAGAAAAGCATTTGATAAAATTCACTACCCATTCATGAGTAAAACACACACACAGGCATGTGTGCACGTGCGCGCGCACACACACACACACCTTCACACACACACATAAACTCTCAGTAAATTGAGATGGAGGGGAATTTCTTCAGCTTGATAAAGACCATCAACAAAAAAACCTAAAACATACTTTTTAAGTGCAAAAACTAGATGATTTCTGCTATGATTAGGAACACAGCAGAAATTTTGCTTTGGCTTCTCCTACTCAACATCATACTAGAAGTTCTAAGTAAGGCAATAAGACAAGAAAAGGAGTAAAAGATATACACATAGAGAAAGAAGAAATAAAATCAGCTTTGCAAATGACATGATTATCTCTGTAGAAAATCCCAGATAATCAGGGGGAAAAAAAACCCTTTTGGAACTAATACTAATAGCAAGGTTGCAATATATAAGGTTAATATTTGACAGTCAGATGGTTTTTTATATAACAGAAATAAAAAGGAATTTGAAATTAAAATATAATACCATTATATTAGTACCAACAACAATAAGAATGGAATATTTGGGTATAAATTTAACAAAATATGTACATGATCTATGTGAGAGAAACTATAAAACTGATGAAGAAACCAAAGAAGATCTGAATAAAGAGATATTCCATGTACGTGGATAGAAAGATTCCATATTATCCAGATGTCATTTCAAGTTTATCTGTAAATTCAATCAAATCTCATAAAAATCTCAGCAAGTTATTTTGTGAATTTTATCAAATTCATTCTAAATTTTATGTGCAAAGGCAAAAGATCCAACAGAATATTGATTGGGAAAAAGAATATGAAGACTGACATTACTTGACGTCAAGACTTACTTTAAAGCTATAGTTTTCAAGACAGTATTGTATTGGTTAAAGAATAGGCAGATAGGGGTGCCTCGATGGCTCAGTTGTTAAGCATCTGCCTTCAGCTCAGGTCATGATCCCAGGGTCCTGGGATCAAGCCCCACGTAGGGCTTTTGATAAGCAGGAAGCCTGCTTTTCCCTCTCTCACACCCCCCCCCATTTGTGTTCCCTCTTTAGCTGTGTTTCTCTCTGTCAAATAAATAAATAAAATCTTAAAAAAAAAAGAATAGGCAAATACATCAATGGTGAGCCCAGAAATACACCTATGTGAAATCAGCTGATCTTTAACAAAGGGGCAAAAGCAATTCAGTGGAGAAAGGATAGTGTTTTCAACAAATGATATGGGAACAACTGAACATCTACATGCAAAAAATGAATCTTGATCATAGACTTAAATGTAAAATGGAAAATTATAAAACTCTTAGAAGATAACATGGTAGAAAATTCAGGTGACCTTCAGTTGGGTGATGACTTTTTAGTCCCAACACCAAATGCACAACCCATGAAAGAAAAAGTGAAAATGGGACTCTTCTAAAATTCAAATTTTTGCTCTGTGAAGACATTGTTAATGAAAGAATGAAAAGACCAAGCCAGAAGAAGTAAAATGGAAACTGAAAGAACAACAGTAGAACAGATCCATGATACCAGGAGCTGGTTCTTTGAAAAGAACAACAAAATTGATAAACTTTTAGCCAGACTTAGAGAGAGAGAGAGAGAGAGAGAGAGAGGACTCAAATAAACAAAATAAGAAGTTAAAGGGGAGAAATAACAGCTGACACTGCAGAAGTACAAAGGATTATAAGAAAGATATTATGAAAAATTATATACCAACAAATTGGACAATGTAGAAGAAACGGGTAAATTCCTAGAAACATATTACCTCCCCACTTTGAATCAGAAAGAAACAGAACATTTGGACAGACTGAGTTAGCAAGGAAATTGAATCAGTCATCAAAAAACTCCCAACGAATAAAGAAGTCCAGGACCTGACAGTTTAACAGATGAGTCCTACCAAACATTTAAAGAAGAGTTAATACCTGTTCTTCTCGAACTATTCCAAAAATTAGAAGAGGAAGAAAAGCTTCTTAATTCATTTTTTTGAGGCCAGCATTATCCTGACACCAAAACCAGATTAAGACACTACAAAAAAAAAAGCAAACTACAAGCCAATATCTCTGATGAATATAGATGCAAAAATCCTTGACAAAATATTAGCAAACCTAATCCAACAATACATTAAAAAAAATCATTCACTATGATCAAGTGGGATCTATTTCTGTAATGCAAATGTGGTTCAGTTTTACAAATCAATCCACATGATACATCACTTCACTAAGAGAAAGGATAAAAACCATATGATCATTTCAGTAGATTCAGAAAAAAATCGATGAAGTTATAGTATCTATTCATGATAAAAACCCTCAACAAAATAGATTTGGAGGGAATATATCTTAACATAATAAAGGCCATAGAGAAAAAACCCACAGCTAACATCATTCTTAGTCATGAAAAACTGAGAGCCTTTCTTTCAGAATCAGGAACAAGACAAGGATGTAAACTCTCACCACTTTTATTCAACATAGTACTGGAAGTCCTATCCATAGCAATCTGTTAAGGAAAATAAATAAAATCCACATTGGTAAGGAAGAAGTAAACATTTTACTCCTTGCAGATGGCACAATACTATATATAGGCAACCTTAATAACTCCATCAAAAAGCCACTAGAATTCAGTAAAGTCACAGAATACCAAATCAATATACAGAAATCCACTTTATTTATATATACTAATAATGAAGTAGTAGAAAGAGAAGTTAAGAAACCAGTCCCATTTATATTTGCACCAAAAACAATGTAAACTTAGGGATTAACTTAACCAAGGAGGTGAAAGAGCTGTACTCTGAAAAATATAAAAACACTGTTGAAAGAAATTGAAGATGACACAAAGAAATGGAAATTCATTCCATGCCCATGGATTGGAAGAACTAATATTGTTGAAATGTTCAGACTGCCCAAAGCAATCCACAGATTTGATTTAATTCCTATCAAAATCAACAGCATTTTTCACAGAACTAGAATAAAGAATCCTAAAATTTGTATGAACTACAAAAGACCTCAAATAGCCAAAGCAATCTTGAGAAAGAAGAATAAACTTGGAGGTAGCACAATCTCAAAGATGTACTACAAAGCCATATTAATTAACAGTATGGTTCTGGCACAAAAATGAACACATAGATCACTAGACTAGAGTAGAGAGACCAGAAATAAACCCATGATTATTTGGTCAATTAATCTTTGACAAAGGAGGCAAGAATGTGCAATAGGAAAAATACAGTCTTAACAAATGGTGTTGGAAAAAATGGACCACTTCATGCAGAAGAATGAAACTAGACCACTTCCATACACCAAACATAATATAAATTCAAAATGGATTAAAGATCTAAATGTGAAAACTGAAACTGTTAAAATCCTAGAAGAGAGCACAGGCAGTAATTTCTTTGACATTGACTATAGCAATATCTTTCTAGATATATCTCCTGGGGAAGCAAAAGCAAAAATAAACTATTGGGACTACCTCAAAATAAAAAGCTTCTGCACAGTAAAGGAAACAGTCAACAAAACTAAAAGGCAACCTGTGGAATAGGAGAAGATATTTGCAAATGCCTTATCTCATAAAGGATTAGTATCCAAAATATATAAAGAACTTATAAAACTCAACACCCCCCAAAATAGTCCAGTTAAGAAGTAGGCAGAAGACATGGACATTTCTCAACAGATATCCAGATGACCAATGGACACCTGAATTGATACTCAGTATCACTAATTATTAAAGAAACTTAAATCAAAGCCATATGAGATATCACCTCACACCTTTGAGACTGGCTAAAATCAACAACACAAGGGACAACAGGTGTTGGTGAGGATGGGGAGAAAAAGGAACACTTGTGCACTGTTGGTGGAAGTTTAAACTGGGGCAGCTACTGTGGAAAACAATACAGATATTTCTGAAAAAGTTAAAAATAGAACTACTCTATGACCCAGCAATCACATTACTGGGTTCTTACCCAAAGAATATAAAAACACAAATTCAAAGGGATATATACACCCCTATGTTTATAGCAGCATGTTTATAGCCCAAATGTGGGAGCAGCCCAAGTGTCCATCGATTGAAGAATGGATAAAGAAGATGTGTTATATGTATACAATAGAATGTTACTCAACCATAGAAAGATTAAATCTTACCATTTTCAATGACAGCGATGGAGCTAGAGAGTATAATGGTAAGTGAAATAAGTCAGAAAAAGACCAATACCATATGATTTCACTCATATGTGGAATTTAAACAAACCAAAGGAGGAAGAGGAAAGAGAGATAAACCAAGAACAGGACTCTTCACTACAGATAAGAAACTGGTGGTTTCCAGAGGGCAGGGGTTTTGGGGGAAGGGTGGAATACATGATAGGGATTAAGGAGGGCACTTGTCATGATGAGCACTGGGTGTTGTATGGAAGTGTTGAATCACTATGTTGTACACCTGAAACTAATTCAACACCATAAGTTAACCAACTAGAATTAAAACAAAAACTTAAAATGGGGGGGGGGAGGGGGCACCTGGGTGGCTCAGTCATTGGGTATCTGCCTTCCGCTTAGGTCATGATTGTAGAGTCCCGGGATCCAGCCCCGCATTGGGCTCCTGCCCCTCATTGGGCTCCCTGCTTGTTGGGAAATCTGCTTCTTCCTCTCTCTCCCTGCTTGTGTTCCCTCTCTAGCTGTGTTTCTCTCTGTCAAAGAAATCAAGTCTTTAAAAAAAAAAGGAAAGAAGAAATGTTGGTGAGGATGTGGAGAAAAAGTAACCCTTGTGTGCATTATTGCTGAGAATGAGAACTGGTGCAGCCACTCTGGAAAACAGTATGGATCCTCAAAAAATTTAAAAATAGAATTACCATATGATCCAGTAATTTCACTACTGGGTAGTTACCTAAAGAATATAGAAACACTAATTTGAAAAGCTATATGCACCCCTATATTTATTGCAGCATTATTTACAATTGCCAAACTATGGAAGGAATCTAAGTGTCCTTCAATAGATAAATGTATAAAGAAGATAAGAGATTATATATGTATAAATATAAATATATATTTGTATATATATTTATATATTTATATATTTATATATAAATTAAATATATATTTATATATTTATATATTTATATATATAAATTAAATATATATTTTTATATATATATACATATGCTTATACAATGGGATATTACTCAGCCATAATAGAGAATGAAATCTTGCCATTTTCAGTAAGAGGGGTGGATATAGAAGGTATAATGTCAAATGAAATAAGTCACTCAGAGACAAATACTATATGATCTCATACATCTATAGAATTTAAGAAACAAAACCAATGAAGATAAACCAAAACAAACTAAAAACCAGACTCTTAACTGTAGAGAACAAACTGATGGTTACCAGAGGGGAGGTTGATGGCAGGTTGGGTGAAATAGTTAGCATCAGTGATGAGCATTGAGTAATGTATATGAAACTGATAGAACACTGTGTGTTAATTTTAATTATACTGGAATTTTTTAAAAAATGAAAAAAGAAGACAAGCAACAGGTTAAGAGAAAAACTTTTCAAATTTGCAAAACACGTATTTTTTTATTTGATAAAGGACTAGTATCCAAACTATACGAAGAAAATTTAAAACTCAACAATAACACAGCCCAACTGAAAATGAGGAAAAGATGTGAAAAGACACCTCACTGAAGAAATTAAATAGATGGCAAGGAAGCATATGAAAAGATGTTTAACATCATATATTACATTAAAGTAACATTGAGGTATCACTGTAAATGTATTAGTGTGGCTAAAATCCAAAACACTGGAAACACCAAGTGCTGGTGAGGGTGTTGGGCCATAGGAATGTTCATTCATTGCTGGTAGGAAGGGAAAATGAGATAGATGTTTTGGAACATACTATATCATTGTCTTACAAAACTAATACATTCTTACGGTGCAGCCTACCATTTATGCTCCTTGGTATTTACCCAGATGAATTATAATCTTGTGTCCACACAAAAATCTGCTTACAAATGTTTATAGTAGTTTTGTTAATAATTGTCAAACTTTGGTAGTAACCAAAAAGTCCCTTAAATAAATGGATAAGCTGCAATACATCTATACAATGAAGAGTGTTGAGCAATAAAAGGCAGTGAGCTATCAAACCACGAAAACCACATGCAGGAAGCTTAAATGAATACAGCTAAATCAAAGAAGCCAATCTTAAAAGTCTACATAAGTCTGTATTTTCAGTAGTGTAACATTTTGGATAAATCAAAACTATGGGGACAGAAACAAGTCTTTGTCAGGGTTTTGGGGAGGAATTGAAGAGGGATGAATAAGTACAACGTGGGATAAAACCCCAAGGAGATACTACTATATATGTACCAGAATGGCTAAAATTATAAAGATAAGAAATACTGAGTGCTGACAAGGAACTATTAAGACATGAATTATTTTATAGTCATACATTGCTAGTGAGAGTGCAAAATTGGACAACTACTTTTTTTTATTGTGTTACATTAGTCACCATATAATACATCGTTAGTTTTTGATGCAGTGTTCATTGTTTATGCCCCACATCCAGGGCTCCATGCAATATGTGCCCTCCTTCATACTCACTACTTTGAAAACCAGTTTGTTTCTTATAAAGATCAACATATATTACCATATGATGCAGTAATCTGTATAAACAAAAATTTGTACAGGAGTGTTTAATGTAGTTTTATTCACAATTGCCTGGAACTGGGAACAGCCCAAATGTTCATCACCTGGTGAATGGATAAACAAATTCCAGTATATCCATAGTGGAACAAGGGAGAAGGGATGCAACAACATGAGGGAATTTCCAGAGCATTCTACATTGTGAAAGAAGTCAGATAAAGGCTCTAAAGAAGACGACCTAAATGAATTTTACAGCCACTTTATCAAATAGTTTAGCAGTTGCTCAGGAAGGTAAACATAGTGTTAACCAAATGAGGCAGCAAATCTGCTTGTAGGTATATACCCAAACCAACTTAAAACATATGTTTACGCCAAAAATTTTACCTGAATGTTCATATCAGCATTATTCACAATAACCAAAAGTAGAATCAGTCCAAATGTTCATCAGTTGATAAGTGAATAAACAAAACGTGGTATATCCAAGCAAAGGATTGTTATTGAAGGAATGAAAGTATTGAAACATGCTACAACACAGATGAGCCCTTAAAACATGCTCAGTGAAAGAAGCAAGACACAGAAGGCCACATAATTCTATGATTCAGTTTATAAGAGATGTCCGGAATATGCAAATCCATAGTGATAAAAAGTAGATGAGTGGTTTCTCAGGCCTGGGAGGAAGGGAGGAATGGGCAATGAATGCTAATGGGCATGATGTTTTTTTGTTTGCTTGTTTTTTTTTGTTTTTTTGTTTTTTTTTGACAGAAATATTTTGGAGATAGTTGTGATACAGCCTTGCAAATGTGCTAACCACCACTGAACTGTATACTTAAAGGGAGTACATTTTGTGGTATATGAATTATATCTCAAATTTTAAAAAGGTTGTGTACTATATGATTCCATGTATCTGACATTCTGGAACAGACAAAACCACAGTATTAGAAATCTAATCCCAAGGCCTATGGGTTGGAGAGGGCATTAACTAAAAAGAGGTAGGGAGACACTCTGGGATGATGGCAAATTCTACCTTTTATTTTATTTTTTTTAAAGATTTTATTTATTTGACAGAAAGAAACACAGCCAGAGAAGGAACACAAGCAGGGGGAGTGAGAGAGGGAGAAGCAGGCTTCCCATCGAGCAGGGAGCCCGATGTGGGACTCAATCCCGGGTCTCCAGGATCATGACCTGAGCCAAAGGCAGTCGCTTAACCAACTGAGCCACCCAGGCACCCCCAAATTCTACCTTTTGATTGTGCTATTAGTTATACAATTGTACAGATTTGTCAATCCATAAAACCATATCCTTAATATGACTCGCATTTAGTGTATGCAACTTACAGTTCAATAAATCTTACCAAAACAAAGGGAGAAATGGAAACAGAATGGACAAGAATGAGAGACTATCTGAATCATATATCACAGATAAACTTTACTTTCGGTCATATTTTTGGAAGCAGTTTTGTCGGAACTTGGGCTTCCCTCAGTCCTAACCTCATTTCATAGGACAGATACTTCTATATCTCTGACTTTGGCAAGATTCTTAATCTCTATGAGCTGTAACTTCTTTATCTGTAAATTGCAAAAGAAAGCAATAAGAAGAGAGATTAATGGTGACTGAGTACCTAAGACCTATCAGGACTAAGCTGAACATTTTAAAAAAATATTGTAATTCTAAATATGTATATAATATATGTCTGTAAATATATAATAATATATTGTGAAATAGAAAATAATTATGTTATAAAATAATAATAATAAATTTAGGGCAGAACAGTCATAAAATGTATAAAGTTCAAGAATGCTAGAAAAGTTCATAAATGTACTCTACCAGAACATTTGAAAGCATTGTACAAATACATCTGACTCAGAAGAGCCTGCTTGAGGGTGGAGAACAGTGACAAGAGTGTGGTTGCCAGAGAACCATTTGTCTGATAGAAAGATGACCAGGGCTGGGTTGTGTGGCACTGGGGGGGCACACACTAGGGTATGCACAGGTGAGCAGCCTGATACACATCTGTTTCCTGTTTTGACTGTGATAGGCAGGGAGAGGTCATGCGAGTATCCCTAAGAGCAATGTCACTTTCAATCTCTAGTTAACTAACTTGAAATGCGCATGGTTAGCAGTAGCCTGAGGGAGGCTGCAGTTCCCCTGACTGAGTCTTTGGGTTTTGGAGCTGCCTGCCCAGAACAGCCGGGGTCTACTTCTTAGGCTCATGCTGGGGGAAACTCTGTGTTCGCAGGCATCACGTGAAAGCAGGGGAAGGTTTCTCCTCTGCACAGAAGGGGGAAAGCCAGGGTTTGGTGAAGCAGCAACTGGTTGAAATTCGGTGTGAAAACCCTTTTTCTCCCTACTGCCTTAGTTGAAATCCCAGTGAGTTTCACAGGCCTGTCTGTTCACTCTTCCTTCCTGAAATCAAAGCCATGGCTTTGGCCCTCTCGAACACTTTCTGTTTGCCACACACTTTTGCACTTTGTGAATATCCTGTCTTGTATCCTTTGTATCTGATTCCCTTTTTCCCAGGGTCATTTTAGCTTGTCGGTGGAATGTATATTCCCGAGGGCAGGAGGATGTCATTGTGTACCTGCTCTTTATCCCAGGTAGCATGGGATATGGGGGGTTTAAACTAACTCCTGATGAACTGACCAGATTTACTTGAACTCTTAAAATAAATAATCTAGTCTCAACCCTCAGACATTTGTCCTCAGAACTCTTGGCAGAGCGCCAGTTATTTTTGCCATTGTTGTTGAAACAGAACCACTTAGAGAGAGAGATGGGGGTCTTTGGCCAGCTACGATCTCTCTGAGCCTCAATTCCCCACTATAAACTGGGCTAAAGTTTTTTTTCTAGGTTGTTGTAGAAAAGCATTGATAAGGTAGCACAGCACCACATAGTACAGGCTCAATAAATGATAGCCGTGCTTTGCCATTTCTTCTTTTAGAGACAATCTTTCACAAACAAATGGAAACCAAAATAACTTGAGGAAAGGATGTAGGAAAAGTAGAATTCCTCTTCTGTAAAAATGTTAGCCAGGAAAACTCTGCAGGATGACTGGGGCGGGGGGGGGGTGGGGGCAATAAACTGGATGAAGAAGCACACTGCGGAAGCCCTCTCAACCCAGCACTGAGAAGGAAGAGCCACTGATGGAGTCAGGAATGGTGTCTGTCCCCCAGTGTCTGAGGAACATCAGTACAGTGGGATGTGGAAAGGAAGAAGATTCTCCCGTCTGCACTGGAACCTCTCTGTTTGGCATTTCTGTGTGAGGAAATGAAGTGTTTCCTCTAAATAAATGAGAGCAGTGAAGAAACTACTGACTCAAGATTTCTGCTTGTGAAATTGCTTTCAAAAGTGTAAGTTTTCAGACTTCTTTTTGTTTCATGCATTCTTTAATTCTCTAGTTCCCAGTCAGTATGGCCCCTTGAAGCAAAAACAGGTGCTTCTGAGCCATGGTGAGAATTCAGAATTAATGGCATGCAAAGATCTATTCTGTGTCTGAAAACAGGCTGTGTATCTAAAACCTTTCTGTGGGTCTGTGCCACTTAAGTGCTGGAATCATAAAACACAGGATGAGACAGAACAATTGTGTGATTGTTTTAACATCCTCAAAGAGGATTTCGGAGCACCATAAGCTGCTAATGATTTTCAGGAGGCAGGTGCAAGACATGCAATTACTTTCCCACTTCCATCCCTTTTTATCATTTGAGAGCACTTACAGATTATTCACTGATTCCGTGGCAGAGGGTTTTTGTGAGAAAGAAATATTCCGTCAGAAAACAGCAATTAAACATTGTTCAAGATGTCTGTATTTGGAAGGAAGAGAAGAAAGACAATGAAAAAATGACAATTTCTCAAATTTAAAGAATTTCAAGTAGTTCCCATTAAGTTTTAAATGGTCACTTGAGTTTACAGAGATGCCGGGTTGCTCAGACTCCTGATTCAGACTCTGCACAGGTTTTCTCCACAGGAAGTCAAGTGCTCTGCTCTTCCATGCTCAGCTCAGTTTTCCTTGGCTCATTTTTATCTTTTGCCCGTGCATTACCTTTCCTACTGTCTTCCTGGATTCCGACTCCCTGGTGCAGAAGTGTAGGCCTTGGTGTCCAACAGTAAATGAGGTTTGAAGCACAGTCCTGAGAGAAATTTCTGGCTTTAGAAACAGTCTTATTTCATGGTTTCGCAGAAGGCACTCTTAGGAAGGTGAGTTGGAAGCTTCCCGTGGCATCTCCTAGCCCTTGATCCTATCACTTCCCCCTCTACCATCAGGAACTACTTTAGCTTTTACATTTTGAAGAATTTAAAAGTTATCACTGTTTAATTACAATAGGCTCTGGAAATGCATATTCTTGTGTTTCCAGAATTGTGACTAAGGCCAAAAGTGGATACCAAAATCACCAAGAAGGCAATTTCCGAAGTCTGGATGGCTGCCAGCCTTGGCAAGTGTCCTTCCAGTTTAAAAGACTTATCAAGGAATGCCAAAATTAGCTCTTTTAAGCCAACCCCTTTTCCCTTCCCCCTCCCCCAACCTGGTCATTATGGCAGGAGGACTGGGTGGTCACATTGAGGAAGCCTGGTATTCTTGGAGAGAAGCTCTCTTTTCTAGTCACACTGTGATATAAGGTGGGAGCTTTGGCTTCCCTGTAGCCAGTGCAGGACGGTCACCGGAGACTCACCAGTTCCAGTGGGAGCACTGCCATTTCATTACCCTGTTAAGCAGCTTCCTAACAGAAGTGATGACAACCAGAGAGTGACTGTGGGGCCAAGAGAAGAAGTAAAGACCTGGAAGCCTGTCCTCCAGCCACCCTGTATGGTGAGAATGTGTGAACTGTTTTCAGACCGAGCACACCAACAAAAGATAGTGTGCTAGTGTTCCCCCAAAGAAAGCAGGCTGAAAGGCAAGAGTGGGTCACCAGGGGGTTGAGGAGGTTGTGGACCACCAAGAAGGTAGCTTAAGGAGAGGCTGATGGGAAAGGTGAAATTACCGTTGACTCTTCTCAACAGAAACCGTGTCCTGAGGAGACCCTAGCTATTTTCTTGAGGAACGCATGTGCTTAGCTCAGGAGACAGGTAGCAGCCCATGGACGGAGGCCGTGAGAAGATGCTGGGATTGGTCAGTGCTGGCAAGCCTGGAGGAACCCACCTTGAGAATACCTTCAACCTTCTCAAAGCAGTGAGGAAAACTGCCTCTCTGTTTTCTTCTCCTTGCCTTGCCTTACACCTAAGGGAAAGAACCTGGGAGAGGGAGAAGAAATGCCTGAATAACATTACACATTCCTCTTCCCCCAGACAGGCCTGGCTAAAGCTAGCAGGGAGGAATAATGTTAACATGTAAGTTTTAAGAGAGGACTGAATATTAAATACAAGGAGTCATTCCTTCATTGCATGAATATTTATTAATCACCTACTATGTGCTAATACTGCTCTGCGTATGGAGAATGATTAGGAAACAAAATAAGAAATTCAAAGGAGACTGACAGAGGCTAATGCTGAAAATGATAGGAAAACAGTAAAATCTGGAAATGATAGCCTTAAAGGAACCACAAACTAGTGGGCAAAGAGATTCAACAAAGCAAATTTGGTGGACTGCTGTTCGAAAAAAAAAAATAAAGCCACCTCATGTTTCTATCCCAAAGAGTTGAGACTCTTCAAAACACTGTTGACTTTTTTTTAATCAGCACACACAATTTACACCTGCATTTAATGGGCACAGAGTGGGTCCCAGAGGGAATGAGGTTCAGGGAGAAAGAAGAGCAGCAGCAGGGACAGAGTAGGGAATGGGTCAGTCAGGGAAACAAGAAGGCCATAGGATCTTTTCTCAGTTTTTTTTGTTAGGCTAAACTTGGGGTCATGGTTGAGAAATTAGGTTAGCTGGTAGAGCTTGAAAAAGCGAATCTCTGCTATTCAGGCTCCATTCCACAGTAACACAGTGAATGCCGCCCACCTGTGTGGAAGATGCTGGCCGTGGGGGAGGCAGACACGAAGGAGGTGTCGAACCTGTCCCGAGAGAGTCTAGCACCAGAAGAAGATCTACAGATATATTACAGTTGTATCAGCTCTCATTTGCGTAATGCTTCATAATTTACAAGGTGTTTTCATGTATGTTTGATTTCAAAACATCACTCTCAGGCCATCCTTTTTTTAGATGAAGAGACTCAAACTCAGTAAAGTTAGGTACATTGATGAAGATGTACAGCTAGCCAGTAGAGAGTCTTGAACCACATCTTCAAATTCTAAGTTTTATTTCCATGACATCTTGCTGCTCTCTAGTATTCATTAAAAACAGTGTGCGATAGGTAGTAAATATAAATATTGTCCTAGAGAACTCAGTTGGGAAACTTTTTGTAAAGGTCCAAATAGTATCTTAGACTTTGCATGCCATAGGGTCTCGCTCGGAACTACTCCCTTTTTGGTGTGAAAGGAGTTGTTGACAGTGCCAACGAATGGGTGTGGTTGTGTGCCACTGACACAGTATGTATAAAACCAGGCTGCATTTCAAATTTATCCCAGCGTTTGTCTGTCTTTGCCATAGAAGGGAATAGGAAGACAGACTCATCCCTTCTTGGCAGTGGTATACTAGTAAATATTTAATAAGTGGATCTCTGGGTAAGAAAAACCTGATTTGTAAGGTTTGCCGATTTCTGTGTTGTAAATATTCCCGTCATGGCTGACTTCAAGCTACCAGTAGGAAGTTTTCGAAAGCTAAGTTGGGAAAAGATGTGTATAAGCCAGTCCCAGCACATCCCCGAGACTGCCCCTGAAGACTTCTGGGCTATAGGTAGGATATCAACAGGTGAAGATAGTATATAGATGGAGGAGAAAGACAAAAGGAATATCTTTAAGGGCAGGCAAGTGCCAAGCTGTTCTGGGAATGATGGCCATTTCACTGGGTGCACAAGGTATGAGTAAGGATAAAGGTAGGTGGATGAGTGGTCCCACCAGTTCTGGAGTGCAGACAGCCTTGAGTGCCAAACAGAAAGCTTGGGATTTGCTGAGTGGGGCCCTGTGGCCTTGGAAGCTTGTTAACTTGAGGACAGTTAGGGTCAGAGCTGTATTTTATCAGGATGTCTAAAGCAGCCATCCAAAATTAGCAGAAGAGAAGTTGGAGGAAAGGAGACTCCTTGAAAGAAAGAACTATCATGAAGATGCAGAACAGGTCAGATAGAAGTGTTAAAACAATCAATCCATTTTGGTGGCCAAAGTAGGAGAAAGTAGGGTAAATTTCCCACCCAGAGTAGTGTAGGTCTGATACATTCTTTGTCTTGCTTTCTTTCTTGATTCCAACCCTTTCTTATTTCTATTCTTCATGCACTGGCCATAGTCCAGTGGGTCTCCTATTTGGGATTGCCTCAGAATCACCTGGAAGCCTTGTTAAAGGAGGGCCTTGTGACTTGAACCCTTATCTTCTGAATTCCATATTTCCATGGCATCTCACTGCTCCCTACTCTGTATGAAAAGCAGTGTGGGATAGTGAGTGTCCAGTAGAAAAACACTGAGCTCTGGAGCCAGGTCTCCCCTCCTCCAGAGTTCCCACTTCTGGGGTACGTCCTAAAAAATGTGTGTTTATAACAAGTTCCCAGGTGATGCTGAAACTGCTGGCTCTGTAACCACAATTTGAAAACCACTATTGTGGCAAATACTAGGACTCTTTCAATATGGATGTATCTCAGTTCTCTCACACCCAAGTACGGAGGACGGACAGACCTCATTATTCACTCTGTACACCTGCCAAACTCCCCAGTTTTTCCCTATTGTAATAAATGGCAGCACATTTGCCTTTTTTTTCTGGCAAGAAGCCTCAAAGTCTCCCTCTTCTCTTCTCTTTGCTCCCCTCCACTAACTGGTTAAGTCATGAAGCTCTGTTGCTTCTGTGTTCTAAGTGTCTCTTCAGTCCATACACTGTCGTTTAGTCCCACTGCTGCCACCTTAGTTCAGGCACCAGCATCTGATGGTTCGTAGGGACCTTCTCCAGAGAGTCCTGCACTCCAACATGTCCTTCTCCAACATTCTCCACACTGTGGGCAAGGTCATTTTTATAAAATATGTCTGATCATGTTACTTATAAGTATAAAGTACTTGTTTTTACTTGCCCTAGGGATAAAGCCCCAAATCTATAACATGGTCTACAAGGCTCTCTGTGACATGGACTGCCTGTTCCTCCACACTCACTTCATTCAGAGCACATCCTCACTTTCTACCTTCCAGTCCCACTGATCTGCCAGCCTTTGGAACCTGTCATTCTTTCTCTGGAAGCTGGTCCTTTGGCATACAACCTAGAACCCTCTTTTTCTGCACACTTTGTACAAACTGTAGCTGTTCTTCACATCTCAGCTTAGGGGTCCCTTTGTCAGCAAAGTGTTGGTTTATTCAGTGGATTAAGTTAAATGGACTCGTTATGCTTGCCATGACAACAGCTGTGTTTCTCTTCTTAATATCCTCATCAAAATAAAATTACTTCTCTGAGTGTATGGATTCCCAACTCAAGTCCAAGGTAGCTGGAGAGAAAGACCATTTGTGTTGTACGCCACCTTATCCGTAGTACTTAGCATCATGCCCATTGTGTAACAGGGGCACAGTATTTGTTGTCTTGTAGTCCTTCCTTCATGACTTCCTCCCTTTATCTCCAGCCCTTTTCTTGAATACTGTAAAACACATTAGTGGTTTTTTACCCAACATTCATGCCCCAGCTTTCATTTTTGCTAAAAGAACCTTGATTTTGTTTAAGTTACTATCTATAATATGGGCAGAGATGATTGAGGAGATTTATTGAGGAGAAAGTTATTTTATTTTCGGTGTTGATGTAGAATTAAAAACAAAGCAAACAGAAACTAAGAAAACTTAAAAGGAACAAAACTATTGACTCTCTAGTATGAAAGAAATTCATTCATCTGTCTGTCTGTTCATCCCACAAGGACTGCTATATGTGCAACAATGTAGCAGGCATTGGATGTTAATGGTGAGCAAAACATGATTGTTTCCATTGTAACGTGTGTGTGTGTGTGTGTGTGTGTGTGTGTCTGTGTGCTGGGCATGGGCAGTAGTCTTCCAGAGGGATGGAGTATCATGTATAAAAACCTGGAATTGAGAATCTTCATGACATGTTGGAAGAACTGAAAACAGTTCAGCTTGAATGAAGTGGGAAATGGCAAGATATATGGGCTAACATGTACAGATACAGAGAGGAGGATCATGAAGGGTTTTTTGGCCATATTAGGGAATTTATCCTGAGAATAATGGGACATTTTAGTAGGATTTGAACCAGGCAAGGCATTTTCCACAACATCCCTGTGGATCCTCCTGGCGATTAACCTAAAGGGTGAGAGAGGAAGCAGTAAAAACAGAGGAAGCTCTGGAAGGTCTTTAGTCCACTTGTACCTAAATGTTTTCATCATGGAACATGTGAAAAAATGATATTTTTCTACACATTGTTTGGAGGAAATTTGTAGCCTTTGATTAGGCTTCCAGCTGTTGGAGGGGACAGGCCTAGGGATCGGTGTTCCTAGGCCAGGAGACTGTTCTACTGGCTAAAGAGAATTTGGTATCTAGGCATTTCTGCACACCTGTAAGCCACTGTATACACATCTATTGGAAAGTTCTGCTTTAATCCTATCTCTGATGCTTACCTTCTCTCTTTTAAGACCATCAATGCAAAGTGCAAAAAATTTCAAGGAGAAGGAGGTCCTTTGGCTGAATTGCCACCAGTTGCTTTCCAGCTTGCTACCACGTCTCTGTCTGGTCCTCTCCTGTAGCTTCTAGAGGGCTCAGTGCTTTCAGGTAATTGTGACTTCTAGATAACTTTCTCTACTGCCTTTCAACTCCATGCAGCCAAATCTCCAGGTAGATTCCCTCTGGGCTCTGTGCCAAGAAGATGACAGTGGGTACAATAGTGATAAAGTCAATTAGTTCAGTCACACTAATGTTTAAGACGACACAGTCTTACCCCACCAGAATAGCAACACACAGTTGTCAAGAAGGTCATTAATATGAGATTATACCTGTGGGATTTTCTGGCAGGAACACACTGAAACAACTGAGGTGAAAAGTAGAGAGGAATTGGGAGGAGGTAGAAGGATACCCACAGAGCCCCTGACTAAACCTTTCGGAGAGCACAGTAATTTGCCAGGTGGATTAAAGTGGTGCTTAATTTGCATAAAAAAGAAGCTAGGCCTTGTGGGAGACTGCACTGCCTCCAGGCTGTACCTCCCTTTGAAACAGTACTTTGTAGTCAGAGAATTTGTTTCATCGAAAGGCTTCCTGGAGAGCTCTAAACAAGCATTTAGTAATTAAATTTCAAAATACCCCTATGAAGCAGGCAGTGTTCTGTTTTTCTGCCTTGTTCAGAAGGAAGCCTGCTGAGATATGAAGAGGTCGAAACACTTGTGACAGGGAACATCACTAGAAGGCTGGCCTCTTCATCTCTGGATTTCACACACAGCTCATAGGAGGTGATGATTCAATCAACGTCTCCATGAAAGTAATAATGCATCTGAAAAGATGAAGGATATCAGTAGGGGGAGCAGACGGATGTTTCACTAATTCTGTAGACCAGTGGATCTCTGACTTTGGTGACGTCACGTGTCATGGGTCACTTTCAAATTCTGTAAGTAGCCAGGGCCCTAAAACCTGGACAATCTCATTCAGTTTGGGGGGTTAGGACCAAGCCTGTGTATTAAGTGTTTCTGAGTGATCTTAATATAGACTGTGTTAGTTTGCCGGGGCTGTCATAACAAAATACCACAGACACGGTGGCTTAAACAGTAGGAATGTATTTTCCCACAGTTGTGGAGGTTGGAAGTAGGAAAGACAAAGGTATAGGCAGGATTGGTTCCTTCCAGGCTTCCCATGGTCTTCTCTCTCTATTTATCTGTGTCCCAAACTCTTCTTTTTATAGGGACACCAGTCATGTTGGATTAGGGTCCCCTCTAACAACTTCATTTTAACATCATCACTTCTGTAAATACCATTTCCAAATATGATCACATTCTGATGTACTAAAAATTAGGACTAAAGCACAAATGTTTGGGTGCTGTGGCAGGGGATGGGGCAGAGGGGAGGTGGGAGGGTGGGGAGTGCTGAGGTGAGAGGGTGGGATACAGTTCAGCTCATAGCATAGGCCAAACTTTCGGCACTGCTATAGGCTGACTCACCATTTGTAAGTTTTAAGCTAGAATAGGCTTTAAGATGGGAAGTCCTTGCCCTTTGTTTTATAAACAAGAGAAGAGGAGAGACTAATACCTTTTCAAAGTAGAGTGATGGTCAGCACCACACCTTCCTGTCACCATCCAGGACAGTTGGAACATTCATTATTTATCCACAGGGCTGGATATGCCACCCTGTGCTCAGTTGGTATAGGTCAAATGAATGAACGAGTGAATGAATTCATCCAGTGGTACTTTCCCTATCCCACTCATCATATTATCCAAAAGGTCATTTTCATGCTGTGAGGGGGATAATGAGATGAGGATTCTAGAAATACAAATTCTCTTTGTGAGCGACAGTTTAGATAAGCTTGGTGAAAGGAAGAGGCAGTTCTTTCCTCCAGAGCTCTGTTTCATTTCTTGGAGATATTTTCCTCCATAAAAGTAGACAGCAAGCTTCCCTTGACCAGAATCACCAAGAGAGGGGCGATTCTGCTCTTGTCTTCCCCTTTCTCAGGACATGTTCCCCGTCTTCTGTCATTGGCTTGATGAGCAATGTATAAGTGTATTTCTAACTAGACAGCAGCATGGATGGCTATGTCCAGGGCCAGAGTAAGATTCTTAATCCTAAAAAAAAAAAAAAAAAAAGATTCTTAATCCTATTCTCTGTGTCACTGAGGCAGGGAAAAGTATCTGTGGCTTTGCTTCTGAAGGAACCTACTATGTGAAGAAAAACCGTGCCCATTACTCATTGCTACTAGTCATGTTGTGGCACCAGGGCCTAGAGATAAGGAGGGTTTGAGGGAGACAGCTTCTTGCCATAAAGCAGTCCACTTCCCTGAGCTTATACTTGCAAATGGCAAACTCACTATTCTTACCACTGTAATTCAGAAGGCAGGGTTTCTAGAATCTGCAGTTTATGTCTTCCCATCTTTATCCCCCACAACTTCCTTGAGAACATGGAGATGAAGCAGACTTGGCCCCTGGGCCTGGCGACCACATTCCCCATCCCACAGCATGTGACATATGGTGGCCCTGGGGTTTTGAAGAGGCTGTGTAGATGTACCGTGTGGCAGGGTGTGCCCCCTGTGGCCTTTTCATGTGCAGTTTTAAAAGTCAGCAGCTATAGTAATTTACTGTAAACTTCCCACAAGGCTTCTGAACCTAACAAATAGACTGTGTCATTTTACAAGAGCAGGGATGTGTCCCCTGTAAAGCTCACCTACGACAGCGGATGTAACAGTGATGGGGACTTTGTGACATTTATGGCTTCCTCTCCAGAAATGTAGTGAATTATTCTAACCAGGCCATGTGACCTTGCTGCTTTGAGACAGCTGAGAAGGAAGCGAGGGATTTCTAATGGGACTTAACCCCTTCTCCATCTCTGTAACCCAGGCCCCAGTGTTTATACCAGTGTCCTGCACAGACACATTCCTCTTTCTCCCATGTGGGCTCACCTCCTAGAGGTCTGAGGCCTCTGGGACACGTGAGCAGCTTCCTCACCTCGGTGCCACCACCCCATCCCTCTAACCCAGTGGCTGTCCACTGAGGGTGATTTTGCATGTCTTTCTCAGATGTTTGGTAATGTCTAGAGACCTTTTGATGGTCACACCTGCTACTGGCATCCAATGGGCAGGGGTCAGGGATGCTGCCGAACACCCTGCACAGGCCAGCCACCCACATGAAAGAAGCATCTACCCCAACATGCTCACAGTGCTAAGGTTGAGAAATCATGCTGTGAGTAATGACCACCTCCTTACCCTGTTCACAGTTTGTGGTCTGGACTTCCTCGTGATGTCCCCTTTCGGCTCTTTTAGAAAAGAGCCCCT
This sequence comes from Spilogale gracilis, assembly GCA_004023965.1. Lineage (NCBI taxonomy): Eukaryota > Metazoa > Chordata > Mammalia > Carnivora > Mephitidae > Spilogale > Spilogale gracilis. The sequence goes on from PITA01004249.1 coordinate 50,156, forward strand.
GTATCCCTCCCACCTCATGAGCCTTTCCTTCTCTCCCAAGGCTCCACTGCTGTGTGCATACCCCTCTTTCTCTTGCATTCTTCATCGTTTCTCCAACAATTCTTTCTTTCCCCTTTAGCTCTAAGTATGGAGCAGATTTTCCTAACTTAGTAGGAATCTACAAAAAAGGTAGTAAATGATAGATGATTGAAAAACTCTTCTCTAAAACCTTTGAAATACACCATCTATCTCTCCTTTTTGTTGCAAAATTTCTCCTAGGAGTAGAAACATCTTCTTCTATCTATTCTTCCCATTCCCTATTTTTTATTCTGGATTCTTTTACCTCTGTTTCTTATGAGGCCTTAGCTTAGACTTCAGGCTTCACTGGATTCAGTGTTGTTGACGGCTCACTTTTTCATAAAATTCTCTTCTTCCTTGTTGCAGTGTGTGCATTCATCTCCATCTGAAGCAGCTCTGCTGTCTCTCTTCAGTAATTGTTAATGGATGATACACTGACAAAATTCAGAATTTTTTAATGGAATTTGCTTGCCACATGGTGTCGATAACACAACTCTCAGCATCTGATGTGTGAATAGTGAATTGGCAACAGATTTTGGGTAGCATTAGAAGTCTCTTTCAGCAATATCTTTCATAAATCACAAAATGTTGTCCCTGCCTTTGAGCGTCCCTTCCTACAGCAGAACAGAGAGGTGAAGACTTACTTAGGGTTCTCTCTCCATCTTTAACAGCCACAGTCCTTCCCATATGAGTGGCTCCTATTATCCTAACCTGCTGAGATTTCATTTGTGGGTAGTATGTCTTCAGTTTTTACTTTTATTTGGATGAATTCCATATCCAAACACCCAACTGTATTTTTCTCTTAGAATAATAGACGACTCCTGTATTTTTCTCTGACCTTCTTGAAATTATGTGCCCTAACAAAACTTTTTCTGTGATCTTTGGACTTTTGCTGACCTCTGCAGCAAGAGTGGCCAGACTGGTCTACCCACTGGATGAGTTCCTGCTGAGGTATAACTGGCCCCTTGGGCTTTTTGAAGTGTTCTTTCAACACTCACGGTCTTGGAGCCATTTTGGGTTTCCTGCCCACAGAGGCATCTTCCATTCTTCCCTGAACCTTTGCCATTCTAGGATTTCTCTCAGAACGTGTGCATCCCCTCATGGAGAACCAAGGATTTCTGGGGCCCCTTCACATCCCACACAGAGTGTGGTGTGCTGAAATGCTCTTGAGTCATTTTTCCTCCTGCTGCCTTCCCCAAGACTATCACTTCTGTGTTATCTCTATGTTGGTGCAAAATTGTATGCTGGGATTCCTCTAGGGAGTTATAGGTGAGTCTTCATTGTGACTAAGAAGGCAAGCCAGCATCTCCCAGTGTCAATCATCTACTATTTCTGAAGTTCCCCCTACCCCTCACCTTCCATTCCTAAGTTCACTCTCTCCTTTGCCTCACTATTCCTCAGATCAAACCAAAACCAAATTAAACTAAGCTTCAGGGGTTCTCTTTTTCTGTGTCTGTGCCTTTCCTGACACGAAGTAGGTGCAGGAACCTCCACAGCCACCGTGGAGTTTGGGTTGGTCAGGCTCTCCTTGCCCTTGGGGACTGAACCCTCTCTTTTCTGAATGAGTCTGTAACACTCAACGATGATGCTTTGTTGTATTGTTAGTTATATTTTGTCCCATATCCTATGTCCACAGCTTGGTTGCAAGACTTTAAAGGTCTCTGTACCCTTCTGATAGTGTAGTAAGATATTTGACCTTTGTCACCAGTTTCTGGCACAGAGTTCTTAAAGTCCTTGAAATTCCTAAGCAATAAGGGTGGTGGGAGCATCTTTTGTTCTGAGGAGCTGTAGATTGAGTTAGTCACCAGTGGCCAGTGATTTCTTAATCATGCCTATGTAGGAAAGCTTTTCAAAAAAACCCTAAATGATGAGATTTGGGGAGCTTTGCATTTGGTGAACACATTGATGTGCTGGAGGATGGCACATGTGAAGAGGCTGTAGAAGCTCTGTGAACCTTCCTCCATGCCTTGCCCCATAAATCTCTTCCACTTGGCTCTTTCTGAGTTGTACCCATTATAAAAAACTGGTAAATGTAAGCAAAGTATGTTCCTGAGTTCTTTAAACCATAGTAGCAACTTACCTGACCTGATGGAGGAGGTTGTGGGAAATCCCAATTTATAACTGTTTGGTCTGAAATATGGAAGTCCTCGGATGTGTGGCTGGCATCTGAAGTAGGGGCACAATCTTCTGGGATTGAGACCTTAACATTTGGGGTCTGTGCTGACTCTGGGTAATTAGTGTGAGGATTTAATTGAATTGTTAGACACCTAGTTGGTGTCTGGAGAATCAGAGAGTTGGTTGCTGTGAGGGAAAAAGAAAACCCTCTTGTTCAATGTCAGAAATGTAAAAATGAGTAGAAACATCTCACTGTAATATATATCTTTGCATTCCCAAGGCTTAGGAGTATACCATGTGTTTCAGTAGTTTTGGCAGATTCTCTACTAGTGTCTGGAAAAATGCTTTGGACCAATGGAGGCAAGTGGTCAATATTATAATTTATTTTGGGTTGAAACGCAAGAAAAAAAGCCAGAAACTCTATCCAAATTCTCTTATGGCATTTTTTCCTTCTCTTTTAATGGACGTTGTTGGCATTTCATTTAAGTCCAGGTGCTTAGCTATCTTCATTCCTCAATAAATGGAGGTCATGATATTTTCAGGTTCGTTTGGCTCATGTGGTAACCATGAGTCAGGTATTAAACCTCCATTTTATAAGTTCACAAGTACCCTGTGAATGTGGATTAGAAGGAGTGAAAATGGGGAGAGAAGAGATATCCTAATAAAGTATAATTAATGACCCCCAACCATGATTTTGAATGAAATTCTGTCTGTTAGGGTAAGTTACAAACACATTGCTCGAAGACTCATATTGCCTTAGCTTATGATAAGGCTGTTTTTAGAAGCTATTGGCTGATAATGCATTTCCTCCAAAGATAAAATTTAACCCCCAGACTGCATTGCAGTAAAGACACAATCCCCCCCATTTGATACATGTCTAGTGTACTAGCAGTAAGCTGGATGTCACTTGAGACCTCTTCCCTGGGAATCACCTGAGCTGTCTATTATTTACCTCTGCCCTACATGTGACATCTAGATATTTTTCTCCTGATTTTCCAAAGAGGAAATGTGGAGATACACAGCCCCATCTGTTTACTGATATCTATAAAATGAATACTCTCTCTTTTCTTGTCCTCGTGTCTGCCATCCAGCTCACGTGTTCCTTTGAGGTTGCCCCAACTAACTAACCAATAATTCCATGTATGCAAGGGAGAGAGATAAAGGTAACTGGATTTAGTGTAAGTAATTGCATTTTACTTTCTCCTCTGAGTTCCTCTCGATCAGTTGGATCCAAATGGAATACAAACCGTTTGAATTCATTAGAAACTCCACGTGGTGGCCATCTGTTACAGAAAGTGCCATGGGCTTCCTCAGTGGCATCTGTGGCACTGTGGTCTCCTGAACAGCAGCTTTGGTATCGCCACCCAAGAACTTGGTAGGAATTCAGAATCCCTGGCCCTGTTTCAGACCTACTGAATCATAAACTCGTGGCCATGTGTGTTGTAACAAACTCTCTGGCAATTTCAGTGTGCACCAACGTTTAAGGGCTGCCACAGTACCGCTCTGCTTCTCACAGCATCTTGGGCAGGAGTGCTAGAATCACCGGAGGACTTGTGAAAATGCCGAATCTTGGACCCCAGCCCTGACCAACTGAAGCAGATGCTGCATTTTTACAAACTACCCAAGATATTCCTATGTACAGGGAAATTTGAGAAGCCATAACTTGTGTCTGGTTCAACACAGGCTGTGCATTGGAATCACCAAAAAAAAAAAAAAAAAAGAAGCGCCAGAGATTTAAATTGACTTATGAGCTATAGCCTGGGTGCTTGGATTCTTAAAGCTCCCCACATAGTTCTCATCTGCAGCAAAGTATGAGAACCATGGCCTTATGTCATACTAGAGACTGGGAAACTAAATATTCTATTTTATAAATTTTCAGATGACCTAACTTCTGCCAAGTAATTCATATCTGGGTATGGTCCAAAGGCATTCATAAAGTCGCCTGATTCAGTGTTACCATGCAGTTATGGTTTTCCTATGGAAGCAGTTAACATTTCCTGCGGTTCATCCCTAGTTTCTCAGACATCAAGAGGTAGGAAATCCATTTTACTGGGGTTGAGGTGAGCAGAGGTGCAATAGATCTAGAGCCTGCAGTGGGAACAGAAGCTCCCTGTTATCCTGAGGTGGGGAATAGTTGTCTTGCTGAGCAGCTTTTTCAGTGTTATTCCATAAATCATCTAAGCAAAAGTCAGCTTAGAGCCCTTCTACCCATTTTGTAAGCATTTAATTCCTTTTAATTCCTTTACCACTTAAAACAGCTTGAGTGGTTTCATTATCTGCTAGTGAATTCTCACTGATCCATCTACTATGTAAGGTCTGAATTAATCATTGATAGTGCCTGAATTGAGCTATGTTTTGTGTAATGTGAGCCCTTTTCTTTCCATTTAAAAATTGGGTTTTTGTCCATCAGAAACAAAAATTAGTCATAAGAAAACTACTTTGCAATCCAAACTTATGATCCTCATTAAGAACAGCTCTCTTTATAAATGTTATCCCCACCCTTCCCACCAGTATGCATCCCTCCCAAACTTCAGTGTTCAAGTCGTATTTGTGATAAATGTACAATCTTGTGTATTGACACTTGCCCCATCCAAGTCTAAAAAGCTCTTCCCATTTGGAAAGGCAAGAGTGATTCCTTTACTGACTAGCTAAGAAATAGGAAATGATTTTTTCCATTTATTTCAGGAGTCAAAAGCAAACATGAGTCTTAGCCTATAAATTCATTGATCTACTTTATATTAAACTACCAAGGACAGAGAATGAAGTTTAGTGAGTAACATGATTTGGTTTTCAAATGATATTTGTGATGACCACATTTTTTTAATATTACGCATCTCTGATTTTTCAAGAATATTTTCTACCGCAAAGGATGATAATTTCTTTTGGTGTCAGAAACTGATGGTCCAGGAAGGGGACAGATGGGAAGACAGAAAGCAGAAAAAAGGGAGGGTGTGGAAGAGGAAATGCGTGACCAAAGTGGTTACAGATTCCCTGCTCATATAAAATAGAAGTTGCCTATAGGCCCCCACCCTGCATTTTAAATATAATTTAGAATTTTCCAAGTGTTCATAGATGTTTCCTTCTAGATTGGTGGTTGGAAGTTATTAAATCATGCCCCAAAAGCTTTTTAGATGGCATCTCCTATGCAGGATGACCAGCCATTCTTTATGGGATTTTTGCACAGTGACTTTTAGTCTAAAGAAGCAGAGTAGCTAGGGTCAGTGGGCCATCCATAATAAGACCATGTCAAGTGCTTTTTTTGTAGATTATCTCATTGCCTTTCCCATACTAGTCTCTGTGTACCAGAGGAGGTGGGTCATGAGAGTTTCCTACTTGGGCTCCCCAAATAAGGAGACTTCTTTCCCCATTACCTTCGATCTTTCTTTGAAAATCATCTCAAAGAGTAGCCCCCAGAATACATAAGTTTCACTCCCAGATGGTGCTGGGATATGTACAGTTAGACTCACATTTACAAGGGAGATGGGAGGAGAGACCTGGCAGCCTAAAATGAACCAAGACAAATCTGATCTTTGTGAAGCTAGATTTTGCAGATATGTAGTGATTGAAGATTATCTTCATCTACAGGGAGTCAAACCTAAATCCCACATGGAGGTTGACATACGTAGAGACACAAGCTTTATTTACACTCTCCTTCCTATTCAGTGTGTGTTTATCATGTTTGATGTGTTATTGGTTTTATGCATTTTGCCTTCACTGGTTGTGGAGGTTTGTGGCTTGCCTTTTAACTTTGCAAAAATTGGGTACAAAGGAAATTTACAACACCAAAACATTTTCCAAACAATTTCAAAATGAACTATGTCCCCAACTAATTCAATTTGTAGGAGGGAAAGAACAAAGTCTTGTTAACGGAGAGCTCTAAAATATAATTACTCACACGTGCAGACATGTTTAAGCGTGGGTTCTCGACGAATGCTTATCATGCAGTACTTTCTTACTCTGACTGTTGCCCATTAAAAACCTCCTGTGCCATATGCAGGTGTGATTACACAGCCAACTGCCAATTCTCACTGGCTCAAGGATCCTTTTAAAAATGTCCAGATGGATATGAATGTTGAATTTGGCAGTTAAATTATAGAGCCCAGTATATCTCTTCTAAGTACTAAGGCACTGAAGCAAAGTATCGATGTTTTCCTCCACCCCTAACTAGATTTCAAAAGAACAGTTTGGCTTTTAGCTGGGAATTATATTTCTTCATTCTTCTGAATCTAAGGATAAACTTTGTTAGTACTTTTGCCACTTTCTTCAGTCTGCATGTCTTATGAACAGCATCAAAAACATTTTCTTTTTTGGTAGGCTACAAGTCAGTCAGAAGTTGGTTTTTGAGGTGACTTGGTATATTTAAACAAGTGCACAGTGGAGAGGAAATAACGCAGTGACTTCATAGCTCCCCTGGGTACTCCCTAGAGCCTTCCATCTTCCCATCAGAAAAATGGTTTATAGGGAAAGGACATGGGAACAGAGGGACAGAAAGGCATCTCCTTGATTCTTGATGATATGAATAACAAACACAAACATCTGCCACCTCCAAGAGAACAAGGCTCAGTGGCCATTTGTTACCAGCACTTCTGTGGGAAAGCACCGTAAAGTTTACCATTACTATTTCCCCTTGCTCAGGTTGGAAGTTCTCAGTAGTAGTCAGGAAACTCCAGGTGATTGGTCACCATTTCAGATAACTTGTGTGACTGATACAATGGGTTTGCCTTATCTAACATACTATGTGGTGCTTCCTTCTTGATGAACACCTGCAGTGCATCTCTAGAACATGGTAGGCCTGTCCACAGATGGCATGTGAAGGGGGTATGGTAAGAGGAGGGATAGGAAGTGCTTAAACTGTCTCAGGGGAGAGAGTGGAAGAAAGGAAATGGTGTTTTTATGTTGTGCCTGGCTCAGTGCAGGTGTCAGGCAAGAATGTGATCCTATTTGTAGTGATGGCTTGAAGTGCGGGAGGGGGGGGGGGCGGTTGCTAAGCTGTCAGGTGGTTCCCATTGTTACCAGGCAGGTGACAGCCAAACTTCACTCTTGCATCTTTCATATTTAGAAATAAGGCTGGAATACACATTTTCGATGAAAGGTAACAGGCAAAAAGAAAATTTGGGAGTCCTGTAACTTCATATAAGGTTAAATGCTTTTAAGTGTAAATAGTGACAATAGACGGAGAAAGCCCGTTAATAGACAATAAGATTAAAGTAATCTTTACTTTAGATTCACATTTTTTGGCCTGAAGGTAAATTCCCTGCAGGCAAATTCTCTCCGAATAACCTATTCCATCTCTTTCTTTCTTATATACATTTGTCCAAATTACATACTTTATTTCGTTTGAGCATCACAAAAATGGATACTCATGTCCAACAGACATCTCCAGTGTAACATGCCTCAAGCTGAACTCCTGATCTGGCCCTAATTAAAGTCTGTGTTCTGTCTAACTGATGGCAAGTTCAGCCTTCCTGTTACTCAGGCTGAAAACCTCAGTGTCATTCTGATTCTTCACTTTCTCTTTCACCCTACATCCATTTCTTCCAAATATCCTCAAGCTTCTGTCTTCAAAATACTGTTCATCACTTCCCCTGTTACTACCGTGCGTCTGCATGAGCATCACCTCTGCTGTTTTACTGAACTAGTCTTCTGACTGGCACCCTCGTGATTCTAGCCTTGATTGACAGCCAGAGGAGTCTTTCAAACATGAATTAGATCAGGTTACTCCTCTCTGCCAGACTTCTCAATGGCTTCCTATTTCACTCAGAGCAAAAACCCACATCCTCATCAGGCCCCCGGAGCTCTAATAACCTGGCTCATAACCTCATCCCTGACAGACTTCTCCCTCCCCTGCAAATCCTTGTTCTTTAAACACTCCAGACTTGCCACTGTCTTAGGGTCTTGCCCTGCTGTTCCCTCAGCCTAAAATACTCTCCTTACACAGCTGACTCCCTGCACTCCTCCTACTGGACCTTTTCTCAGATGTTACCTTCTCACTGAGGCTTGCCCTGCTGTCCTGTTTATTATGGTAACAGAGCCTCTCCAGCACTCACAAGCCCCGTGACAACTTACTTGCTTTATTTCTTTTCTCTTGAATACTTGACACTTTTAATCATCCTGTACCATTTACGTACTTGTTATGTTCACTGTCTGTTACTCCCAGTAGACTGGAAGAACCATGAAGGCAGAGGGTTTTTTTTTCCTTTATTTTGATCACTAATGTATCCTAACTGCCAGGAACAGTTCTGGCACATAGTGGGCGCATAATAAATATTTGTGGAATGAATGAAATCATCACAGTCCTAATGTTATCCAGGAATATTTATGAAGAGTCTGCACACTTCCATGGCATCATTTAAGCCACGCAGAACTCCTTTGTAGCAGGCACTGCGGTAATCCCAATTTAAAGAATGAAAAGCAAATGCAATAGAATTGAAGAATCTAATTGAACCCAACAAGGAAGTGCTAGGGCTAGGATGGAGACCTAGGTCTCTCCTACTATAGAGCCTAGGTTCCTTGGCCCTGCACTCGCTCTCAGATCTCACTTCTGTGACTCTTCCATATGGCTGTGACCTCTTCTTAGAGTCATTGTCTCTCTCTTAACTTGAGAGACTCCAGTATTCTTTTCCACTGCACAAGTGTGCCTCTCTGTATTTGTTCCATAAAGTCTGATGAACTTACACTACAAAGCTCCTGACTCCTGGCTGAGTGCTCTTTTTGTTACCAGGCTCACTTGAATACGTGCATGTAAACTAATGATTGAATTCACATATCATAGTACAAAGAGATGCATACAGCAAAATCTGAGCAATGCACATGAGGCTTTGCCTCTATTGTGAGAAGTTATTATTCAGTTCCAAGCAGAATTACTTTAAACTCAACTTGTTTTTCATGTGGTACTATCATACAAAACCCCGGGAAAAGCCAATCAGTAATCAAGCTTTGCTGACTAAGAAATAAGTTCATGCTGCCTTGGGAGCTTAGGTAAGTTCGCTTTCTTTTGGGTCACTTTATAAAGATGTGTTTTTACTTAATGTCATAAGTTGGGTCAGGTCCTAGCAACGTAGAGATTGTAATGAAGAATATTTCATTTGAGCCACATTTTCAGTCTTACTGACTGATAAATAAATTATTACCATGAGTATTAAAATGTGGTTTCCGCCATTATGATGCAGAATGCATGGGAGGGACTAATTCCTGATCACTAGAGCTGTCCAGCTTGCCTGCATGTCTAGCTATGGAGATTGCAAGTGCTGTTTACCTGCATCAGGTTCTCCCAAGACTGGAACAGGGCCTGACCTGTCCACAAAATCTACTTAGAACCAGCCCCCATCTGCTGGTTCTTCCCTTGTCCTAGTCTTTTTATCCCTCTTAACTCTTCACTTGAATGGCATTAACCTGCTTCTTATATTTTCCTTCTTTCTACTTTAAAAAGTGGTTTTAAAAATAATCTATAGGAATAAAGTCAGGAAGACGTCAGTGATGTCTCTTCATCATTCCATTACACATTTTACTGGAGATTCTAAACAGTGCAGTAATACCAGAAATCAGTGAATGAATGCTTGAATGAATGAATAAATAAAAGTCATTCAGATTAAAAAGGAAGAAGGCAAACTCAATATTCACAGACAACGTGAGAAACTATCTAGAAAAGCAAACAGATTTCAAACAATAAGAAAAGCTGCTCGGACTAACAAGTTTAGAAAGGTTGTGGGATCTGGGGTGCCTGGGTCACTCAGTTGGCTAGGTGTCTGCCTTTGGCTCAGGTCATAATCTTGGAGTCCCAGGATCAAGAGCCACCTTGGGCTCGCTGCTCAATGGAGAGTCTGCTTGTCCTTCTTTCTCTGCTACTCCTTCTGTTCCTCCCCTGCTCTTGCTGTCTCACTAGCTCACTCTCTCAAATAAATAAATAAAATCTTTTAAAAACAAAGAAAGTTTGCAGGATATAGATCAATATAAAACATTCTATTGTATTTTTCTATATACCAGCAAGGAACAATCAGAAATTTAAGTAAAACATTTAAATAAATAGCATCAGAAAATGAAGTAGGGATAAATCTAACAAAAGATGAGAAAGACCTACACACTGAAAACTGTAACATTATGCTGAGAGAAATTAAAGAACACTTAAGTAGTTGGAAAGATACATCATATTTATGAGTAAACTACTCAGTATTGTTAAGCTACCAGTTTTTCCCAGATTGATCTGTAGATGCAGTGTAATCCTGATCACAATCTCATTAATTAGCAAGCTAATTCTAAAACTCATATATAATAAAAAGGGAGTCTAGAAATAAGCCCATATTTTACAGTGAATTAATTTATGAGCTAGGCAAGAATATCCAATGGGAATAATATAGTCTCTGAGTAACTGTGTTGGGAAAACTAGAGAGCCACATGCAAAAGAATGAAACTGGACCTCTTTCAGACACCATACACAAAAATAAATTCAAAATGGGTTAAAGAGCTAAATGTGAGACCTGAAACCATAAAATTCCTGGAAGAGAACAGGCAGTAATTTCTTTGACACTGGCCATAGCAACATTTTTATAGATGTTTTTTCAGGCAAGGGAAACAAAAGGAAAAATAAGCTACTAGGATTACCCCAAAATAAAAAAATTTTACACTGTGAAGGAGAGCACAACCTAATGAATGGAAGAAGACATTTACAAATAATATATCTGATAAGAGGTTAATATCCAGAATGTATGAAGAATTTATCCAATACAACACACACACACACACACACACACACACACACACACACGAACCTCCAAATAATCTGATTTAAAAATCATCAGAGGACTTGATGACATTTTTCTAAGGAAGACCAATAGACACTTGGAAAGAAGTTCAACATCACTAATATTCATGGAAATGCAAATCAGAATCACAGTGAACTACTAGCTTATACCTGTCAAAAAAAAAAAAGAAAGAAAAAAGAATGGCTAGAATCAAAAAGATAAATAGCAAGCATTGGTGAGGATATGGAGAAGGGGGAACCTTGGTGCATTGTTAATGGAAAGGTAAATTGGTGTAGCCGCTATGGAAAGCATATAGAGGTTCCTTAAAAAGTTAAAAATATATGTACCACATCTTCTTTATCCATTCATCTGTTGATACTACGCCTCCATCAGAAAGGATGAATATCCAACTTTTGTAGCAACATGGACTGGATTGGAAGAGATTATGCTGAGTGAAATAAGCCAAGTAGAGAAAGTCAAGTATCACATGGTTTCACTTACCTGCGGTGCATAAGGGGTAATATAGAGGGCAGTAGGAGAAGGAGAGGAAATGGGAAGTAGGGTAATTCAGGGAGAGAAACGAAACAACAGAGTCTTTGGACACAGAAACAAACTGAGGGACTTGGAGGGAGGGGTGGGGGGATGGGAGAGCCTGGTAGTGGGTACTGAGGGCACCTATTGCATGGAGCACTGGGTGTGAGGCATGGGCAATGAATCTTGGAACACTGAAAAAAAATAAAAATTAAAATTAAAAAAAAAATCCCTAAGTAAAATAAAATATTTTTCTTTGGTCAAAAAAAAAAAGTTAAAAATAGAAATGCCATTTGACACAGTTTCACTATTGGGCAATTTACCCAAAGAAAACAAAAACGCTAATTCAAAGAAAAGATATATGCACCACTATGATTATGGCAGCATGATTTGCAATAGCCAAGATATGGAAGTAAGCCCAAGCGCCTATCAGTTGATAAGTGGATAAAGAGGATGCAGAATATATACACAAGGAACTAGTACTCAGCCATCTCAAGGATGAGATCCTTGCCATTTATGACAATGTGGGTGGACCTGGCGTGTATCATGCTTAGTGAAGTCAGTCAGTTAGAGAAAGACAAATATCATATGATTTCACTTATATGTGGAATCTAAAAAACAAAACAAATGAATAAGCAAAGAAATGAGAAGCAGAATCAGATCTATAAATACAGAGAACAATCTGATGATTGCCAGAGGGGAGGGAAGTGGGGGGATAGGCCAAATGGGTGAAGGAGAGTGAGAGATACAGGCTTCCAGTTATAGAGTAAGTTATGGGGATGAAAGGTATGGCACAGAGTACATAGTCGATGGTATTGTAGTAGTGTTACATGGAGACAGATGATAGCTATTCTTGGGGTGAACATAGCACAACATAAAGTTGTCAAATCACTATGTTACACATGAAGCAATGTAACATAGTATGTCAGCTATACTAAAAATCTCACATGTAAATGCAAAGGATGTAACATAGACAAAACAACTTTGACAAAAAACACAAAGTTGGGAGACTAAGACTTGATATAAAGCTATGGTAATCAAAGTGCAGAGTTATTGGTATAAAGAATGACACATGCTAGATCAGTGAAACAGACAGAGAGTAGAAATAGACCCACCATATTCATGGACAGCTGATTTCTGACAAACTGTAATGGCAACTTAGTGTAAAGAGTAGCCTTTTCAAAAATTGGATATTCATAAACAAAGAGATAAATAAATTCAATCCACAACTCACAACATATACAAACAGAAACTCAAAATGGATCACAGACTTAACCACAAAACCTAAGGTTATAAAACTTCTAGAAGGAAACACAAGTGGAAACCCTTGTGACTTTGAGTTAGTTAGAGATTTCTTAGCTGTGACACCAAAACAGTCCTTAAAAGAAGAAACTTGTAAGTTGGATTTCGCTAAAATGAAAAACGTATGCTCTTAGAAGATACTGTTAAAAGAAGGAAAAATAAATCACACGCTGGAGGAAAATGTGTGCAAATCTGTATCTGATAAAGGACTTATATGCGGAATACTTAAAGCATTCACCAAACTCAATAATAAGAAAACAAAAGACCTAGGTAAACAGTGGGCAAACGATCTGTACAGACCATTCGCCAAAAAAAAGGCATACAGAAGGCACATAAGCACATGAATAAGATATTAGCATCATTTGTTGCTAGGGAAATGTAAATTGAAAACACAAGACAATACCAGTACACACCTATTAGAACGACTAAAATTAAAAAGACTAACCATACCAAGTGTTGGTAAGGATGTGAGGCCGCTGTATTCTCATTCACTACTGGTGGGAATGTAAAATGGTATAACTGCTTTGGAAAAGTTTAATGGTGTCTTCAGAATTTAAACATACACCATTTGCTCCATCCTTTCCGTGTTTACCCAAGAGAAATGAAAGTGTGTCCTACAGAGATTTGAGCATGAGTGATCATAGCCAAAACTGGAAATGACCGAAACGCCCGTTAGTAGGTGAACAGATACGTGAACTGTGGCTTATCTGTGTGCTAGAAGGTTACTCAGCAGGCAAGAGGCATAAAGCTACATTACAAAATATAATATGGATGAATTTCAAAATATGCTGAGTGTAAAAAGCCAGATAAAAATGGTCTGTTCCTAATGGTTTGTTAACATTTAGAGAATGAAGACTAACAGTCTGCCGGGCGGATGGTCGGCTGGAGGTGGGAATGAAGAACTGGGAGGGAGGGTTTGAATCAGCTCCTCGTGGTGACATATGCTTCACTGTCCTGACTGTGGTGTGGTTCCATCAGTGTGAACACAGTGTCCCAGTGTGGTTCCATCAGTGTGAACACAGTGTCAAACTGTGTTTTAAATATGGGAAGGTTAATGTATGTCAGTTTTACTTCACGTAGCTATTTAAAGAACATTGAAGGGAACCTCTTTCCCCTTACATTCTCTGGCTGACTTTTCATAATGTAGAATTCAAATGGCAACCGAGGCTCTTATTTTCCTTGTATGAACTATCAGCTTCCTCTGAGAAGTCTCATTTATTTTGCAGGCTTCAGATTATTTCACTCTTCTTATTGCCACCCCCTTGTTTTCATCTCCCTCCTTTCTTTTTCCAGGCAAAGGATACCACTTAACACCCACTATATTCATTCTGCCCCTGCTACCTTCTTCCAGAAGATGGTTGAATTTCCATGCGTTCTTATATACATTGGAGGAATTGCCTTTTCCCAGAGTCAGGCCATATTCCTTTGGGATTCTCAGGAAGAGGCAAGATGAAAAAGATCCTTCCCATCAAGTATGAGGACATGCCAAGGACAGTCCTTTAGGCATTTCTTTACTTTCTCTCCACTCAGCTGGACTCTAAGAAAGATGAGGTCTTAGGAAGATGCTCCCTTTCCTACATTTGCTGCTGCCAGAGGGAATGGCGTCAGCCTCCCACAGTTCTGTGGTCTCTATTTTTCATGCCTTGTGCCTTTGTGTCACCAGTGGGTGAGGTAGGATGAGCAAGTAAGAGTAGTTTCTCCCATCAAGCCCCTACAGAAAGTCTATGCAAAATTCTCTGCTCCAGGTAATTGAGTGGTTAAGAAGTTAGCAAAAGGAGTTTGGAAAGAGAAACTGACATTTAAAACAAAAGCCATGCTAAAAATGAAGACGAGTTTAGACTCTTAATTTAGGCACATGTTTCCCTACCCCTTCCTGTCTAGGTTGGGAAGAAGCTAGCAAGTTCAGACAGATGGTACCATATCACACTAAAGGAACACATTATTAATTTTTAGGGTCTTTTTTCCTGTGAAAGCTATACAATGAAACTTAATGCCAATTTTGTATGTATAATTCCACTAGTTTTTTTAATTTTTATTTTCTGGCTTATACTTTTTATTGAGAGTTAAAAGTTGAAAAACAAAAACAAGAGATAACTTACAGGGTTGTGTTCTTTTATTTAAGGAGTCCAACAGTTACTACGTTTCTTAATGTGTCTTAAAAATAATAGCACAGTTTTTCATGTGCCGTCTTTCTCAGATTGTAAGGTACCACTTGTATGATATGCTTCAGAGGAAGCTAAGGTATTACTCCTGAAGTTCTGGTTTGGAGAAATGAAAAACATGTGGGCTTAAAGTAAGATAGATGCATGTTTACGTCTTGGTCCTACCAGTCAGTGGCTGAGGGGCTTTGAGTCTTCTTCATAGATATCGGTAGATCAGGGTCAACAAATACATTCTGTAAAGGGCCAAATAATAATTTGGGCATTGTAAGAAAAACACCTACAATAGTAGCGACTACTACTCAGTGCCACAGTTGTCGCAGGAAAGCGGCCATAGACGGTAAACCACGTAGATATGGCTGTGTTTCCAATACAACTTTATTCACAGTCACAAGGTACGGGCCTTATTTGGCCCATGCACTGTAGTTTGCTGAGTCCCAATACAGATAATGCTCTCTTCCTCCCAGCATTGCCGTGAGGGCTGCATGGCATATGTAAGATGAGAGCAGGGGCTGGCGTGAGAGTGGCTCTAGGAGTCAGCTCCCTTATCCTGAGCCTCTGCAAGTCCCTGTGCTGCTTCCTGTGACCCCAATTACCATGTACTTGGTGAGGAGATGTGTCTGTCAGCAGGGCACCAGACTGCTCAGGAAAGAGTTTCTTTTTGCATCCTTGCTGCTGTGTGTGAAAGTACTTTCAAAGCTCTGAGCACAGTATGAATGTCAATTGTTGTTTATTTGGGCTTTTTTTTTTCCTTCCTGGTGTCATGATGAGGAGAGAGGAAAACATTCCCAAAGGAAGTGACCCCTTGGCCCTAGGCAGCCTCTTTATGAAATCATCCAGTAGTTTTGAGAAAAAGAAGAACTGATTGAATAGTGCCTCCTTCCCACCCAACACACACACACATTTCTGGATGGGTTTTCTGATTTTGTGATAAAGACAGTCAATGTATACATAAGATTTTAGTTTGAGAAAAATGTGGCATGTTCAGATACTTTCTGTCAGAGCCTCATTCTAACGTGGCAAGTTAAAGATTTACGGGAAGATTGCTATTGCATTGGAAGTGGTAGCAAGAAATAGAATCTTCTCTATCACCGGTTTAGAGAATAACCCTAAAAGTAAAATTTGTTGGGAGTCTTCTGTAGTTTTTAAAAAGTGATATATTTCTACTCTACTATTTGGAAAATGGAGGAAAGTATACAGGCATCAAACAAACTAAGAAACACAACCCAGGAAAGTTTTCCTCTCCCCCTCAGTCTTTTACTCCTCCTCATCTTTTACAATAGATGGAGGCTCTCTGCATGCTTTTAGTTTACAAAACTGGGATCATCCCCTGTGTTCATAGGGTTACATACATAAGTCTCTCTTTTCACAGTAATAGCATGAAGTGAACACATTCCCAGTTCTGCAAAAGCTTTCTGCAACATCATTTTTAATGGCCACAGAGGGTTCCACGTGTTGAGAGAACACATTTATTTGGAGGCTGATCTTTAGAGACTGCCCTTTAGGAACTTTAACTCCGCCTTAGCACCTTTGTCAGAATTTGAGAAAGGAAAGGGTGGGGAGGGGGTCAGGGAGGGAGGGAGGGAGAGAGACATCCATTAAGACTCAAGTCAGTTCATTTGTCTACTTTTTAAAGTGGTAAAAGGTTTGATGCAGGAGAATCATAAAGCCATGTGATAGTCCTCTCCAGCGGAGTCAGAGCTGTAGCGAGAAGACTGAGCAGGAGTCTGATGTGGCAACAGGCAAGCACGATCCGATCCCCCTGTCAGCGCTGGCGGCCAGCCTGTGCTCTCTGGGGAATTGCCTCAGCCACAGGGCAGCACAGTGACAATTCCGGAGTTGACAGCGTGTGTTTGTGTTGCAGAACCACCACATGCATGCCCCGTCTTGATTAATTGGGTTGTTTCATCTCAGACATTCTCCTGTCACAGAACATTCTGTGCTTGTGCGGAGCGATAATGAGTTACCCCGGGGATAACCTCTTCAGAACTAATAAATCTCCAACTCTTAGAGTTGTGAATACATCAGCCCTTGTCTAAAGATACAAAGCGATACATTAATAACGTTAAATATTATAACATTTGTGTCTGGATGGTTATGACACACTGTATGTTAGCAATTAACCCCTTTGTTTGTGGCATTAATGAATGAGATTAGAGTTGGATTTAAGGATTTGTTAAATGACAAAGTCCAGTGACCTTAATTACTCTAATCTTATCTGACCTAGATGAATGAAATGCATTTCTAGCACATAAAATGGTAAGCATTGTTACCTTAATGCATAAACTGCTGCTTAGATCTCTAATTTTAAAAATGAAAGGGGAATGAGAAATAATGAAACACAGACTACTTTATGCATAAATCTCCAAAAAGAAAATTAAAGATACCTCAAATCTGGGCCACATAACATCTCCCTTCAGTCCTTCTCTAATTTCTAAATAAAAATTGCTTTCTTGCCCCGACTGTAAAAGAGTATTACCTACCCACTGTGAAGACAACAGATGATAAAAAAACAACAACAACAACAAAAAAAACCAAAAAAACCTTGCAGAGAGAAAGTAAAAAAAAAAATCCACAATCTAATTACACAGATAAAACCAGTGTTCACATTTTGGTGTATTTCCTTCTAACATATTTTCTATTAAATATACATATACTTTCTTAATATTATATATCTATATATATTTCCTACTATGTAGGAGTGGGAGCATGTTATACATATCCCTTTTTAGGATAACATTCCCTTTTTAGGATAAACAATATGTCTTGGGCCAGTATTGTTCTTCCTCCTCCCTTCAGAGTACAGAGACTTAATTGCTTTTGTCTGTCTTCAGAGCAGCTGCTACCACCCCAACTTCTTGAGGTCTGTCCCCCAGACTCACTGCAAAAGACAGTATAGCTTCCCAGATCCTATTTTCCTCACTGCACATGAAGCCCAACACACAGACCATTGTTAAAGATTTTACTGCTAATTAAGTAGGAAAACAGATGATAGAAGAATAGCCACCAGGGTAGGTTCTGTAGGTCTGACATACTTAGACCTTTCTGGTTCCTTAGCTGGGTGGTCCCTACTTGGCATGAAAAGCTTGTTTGTCCTCTTTGATCTTGGGTAGAAAACTCATCAGATTTCCCCTCACTTAGACCTTTTCCTACCTTCAGCCTCTATAGATCTCTAGTGCTGGTGGAAGGGTAAATCAATCCCTTTAATTTCATTATAGCTAGAAATAGAGGTCCTGGGCACCTGGGTGGCTCAGTGGGTTAAGCCTCTGCCTTCAGCTCAGGTCATGATCTCAGGGTCCTGGGATCGAGGCCCACATAGGGCTCTGCGTAGCAGGGATCCATGCCCAGGACCTCTATTTCTAGCTATAATGAAATTAAAGGGATTGATTTACCCTTCCACCTTAAATGATTAGGAAACCAGCAAATATATGAAACAGTGGTTTTCAGATATTGGGCAAAAGTCCCTTTAGGAGTATGATCCTTTCGCAGAAGGAAAACAGACTTGTTGAGTCCTGCTTGGAGGCCGCCCAAAAGCACACGTTGAAAAGATCAAACTGATATGTGGTAACGTATCTGTATTTCAGAACAAAGTTGACTGTTCTGTAAAGGAATATGGCTAATGCCAGTACCCAGCACTAGAAGTTCATAGTCTCCACAGTCCAGTTAAAAAATTACCAGGTATGCAAAGAGGTAGGAAATGTGATCTTTAAGCAGAAAGAAAAATCAACTATTAGAAGATGAACTATGATAAAAATGAAACATAAAAATGTGACACAAAATATAAGCCCCATTTAAAAATATTAATTTTAATAGATAAAACATTACTCCATCAGATTGCTATAATAGTTTCTCAATGTTTACTCTCAACTTCTGTACATATCACTCTGTGGACTGGTGACAATTCACAGGCCATCAACCAGTCCATAGAGAACATTTGCGGTAGCTTGGCTTAGACTTTTTTTTTTTTTTTAACTCCCAGCAGATTGACTTTGGATATGTGGTTAGGGCAAAAACCGCTTTTGACTACATTGCCATATAAGAACCTTGTGTCTCTAAGTGAATTATGTATCTCAAGGAATTCCAGACCGAGTGGCTCCCGCCTCACAGGGTTTCCAGCACCATGCCAGACCCTGAGGGAACACTGAGGTGTGGTCCTCAGAGTGAAGTGTGGTAGGAAAGTTTATGAGAAGCCTAATTAACACTGTCATTTTAGATAAGTAGAGGCAGAAGGTTTTAGGTAAAACACTTCTGAGCCTAATTATTTTTTATTTTAGCATGAACTTTAGGGGAACTGTACTAAGTCATTCTGGGGATAGCTCCTCAGTTCCCAGGATGCTGAGAAGTAATCATTAAAGTCGTATGCATATTATAACTGCACAGTTTAAAGACATGATTGGAACAGCCATTGTGGAACTCTCACCAGCTAACTCGGTGAGGAAAATGTCCATGGACACATTGTTCCAGAAGAGAATGGAGTATTCTGGGTTCTGTTAATTAGTAGCTTTCCTTTACAGTCTTGAAGATTGCTGCTCAGCCTGTCCAGGTCACTAGTTAACTAATACATGTTAACTCTCTGTAGCTACATGTCTATTCATGTTTATTTATTCTTTCATTTGTTCAGGTCTGCTCAAGAAATGTATAGTATCTGAAGGATTAATTTTAAAAATTATGTAATTGGTCTTTCTAAATTAAAAACTCTGATTTAATTTTATAGGATATAGCACTATTGAGTTCAAGTTAGGTAGTTTTCATTATTTTCTGTGACAAAAAGCCCATCTGCCCAAAGGCAAGAAGTTGAGTCTTTAGGTGTAGTCATTTGCAAGAGCTAGTTGCCTAACAGCTTTGTCATCTATAAGAGGTTTATCATCCCTTTTGGTTTCCCCCGGAATTATTAGTGTCCATTTCCTATGATGGGGCCATTTTGGTCTGTTGGTGAGGAAATAGGTGGCAGAGCACTGAGTAATGTCTGCCTTGTCTGGGGGTTGGCACATGTACCTTGAGCGCTCACAAGAATGATAGAGGTGATACCCTAATGAGCTAGCTCAGAAGTGAAAGAGGGCATGGGGTGTTTGGGTGGCTCAGTTGATTAAGTGTCTGACTCTTGATTTTGGCTCAGGTTATGATCTCGGGGCCATGAGATCAAGCTCTGGTTCCGGCTCTGCACTGAGTGTGGAGCCTACTTAAGATTCTCTCTCACC
Source organism: Spilogale gracilis (assembly GCA_004023965.1). Lineage (NCBI taxonomy): Eukaryota > Metazoa > Chordata > Mammalia > Carnivora > Mephitidae > Spilogale > Spilogale gracilis. The sequence continues at coordinate 70,256 of PITA01004249.1, forward strand.
CTCTCCCTCTCCTCACCCCACCATCTCTCTCTCTCTTAAAAAAAAAAAGTGAAAGAGGAAAAATAGTCTTTTTATTTTATAATATCAAGTCCAGATCCTATTTTCCTGCTGTGCAAAGTAGAATCTTGTGGTGATTACAATCATGTCTTAGAGAATGCTCTGCCAAAATACATGAAGATATGTCCCTGTCTTGGGCATTCATACCTGAAACTCTTGTTGAGTGCCCAGTCTGGCTGCAGACAATTGTAGCACATCTGGGAAACAGTGCCTTTCTTGTTTTCAGTGGGACGCTGATTGGTGGGTTACTAAGTTTCTCTATGAATTTCAGTTGGTGCTCCCTATATATATGCAGAAGCTTCTCACAGAGTGACAAGTGGCCCCTAGGGATGAATATTCTAGTTACTTTTGGTAACAGTAAATAAAATTACTTATAAATGGATTGGAAGTCTTGTCTCCAGAGGAAGGACCCTTAGCTATCCTTAGGGTTGGATAAATTGGCTTTCTGAAATGAGAATATAATATTCGTGAGAGACTGTCTTTTTCATTTCATTTCAATAAATCACTTTCATTTAAAAATAATCACTGAGGGAGGTGAACTCTTGTGTTAAAATGAGAGAATTCTTGTGTTAAAATAGGTGGCCAAAAATTGCATAAAAAGGACTCAATTTTTTTCTGCCCCCTAGCTTTCCTCTTTGGCATTCTCTAAACTTCTATTATTGGTCACTTTTTGTTGCTGTTTTGTCTTTGTCCTCTCTTGACACTGTTGGCCAATCCCTTCATTTCAAATATCACCATTGCTTTTTGAAAGTAAATGGGAAGTAGAGTAATCCAGGGAGAGAAACGAAACAACAGAGACTTTGGACACAGAAACAAATTGAGGGACTTGGAGGGAGGGGGGTGGAGGGATGGGAGAGCCTGGTGGTGGGTACTGGGGGCACCTAATGTGTGGAGCACTGGGTGTGGGGAATGGGGAATGAATCTTGGAACACTGGAAAAAAAATTTAAGTAACAATAAAAAAAAAAGACAATCAAATCTCTCTTTATAGCTATGGACTTCCTGTTATATGAGTTAAATCTCTATCAGTAAAGCCACCTTGATTTGGTTTTCTCTTGCTTGCATCCAAAAGAATCTCTTTTTCCTTTAAACAATAATGGGAGAGTGAATCACTCTGAAGCCAAGTCATGATCATGTCAATCTCATGTGCAGTAGTTATCTTCCGTAGTTCTTTGCTCCCTACCAAAACACTGCAAATTTAGTCCCAATTTGCTTCTCCAAGCTCATTTCTTTTTTTTTTTTTAAGATTTGTTTATTTATTTTAGAGAATGAGAGAGAGAGAGAGCATGCACTTGCGAGAGCTTGTGCATGTGGGGGAGGGGCAGAGGGAGAGCATCTCAAGCAGACTCCTGGCTGAGCGAGGAGACTGAGGCAGAGCTCAATCTCATGACCCTGAGAGTATGACCCGAGCCAAAACCAAGAGTCAGATGCTTAAGCTACTGAGTCACCCAGGTGCCCCTGACCTCACTTCTTACATGCTTCATTTACATGGTCCCTTCCAGTAGTTAAAACTCTTTAAGGACTGCGGGAGCTAGGAGAGGAGAGGCTGTGGGCTTAGGAGCCAGCTTGGCCCTGGACCAAAGCTGGCTCCCCTTTCCCTGCCTTGACTCCACCTCCAGAGACTGAACATGGAACTAGCTGATGTTGGCCCAATTTTGCCTAGAAATTCACTTCTATTTGGGGGGCAGAGACTGTCTTGGAAAGTTCTTCTCTGCCCCATTATAGAAAAGTAACAAATTGAATGTTCTGAAAGGTGTGGATTACCTTTGAGCATGGTTCCCGGACCCCTGAGCTCCAGGATCAGCAAGCTGTCTGTATTGTTATGCCCTCAAGATACAAGATTCTCCTCTGGCAGCAGGAGGCTCACCTAGACAATGGTATAGCTTCAAGACCAACTTCAGTGTATAGAAGCACAGAGGAACAAGGTATTCAGGTGGCCAGCATGAGGGGATATACCCAGAGAGCATCAGGTCACTGTCACACAGCTTTTTCTGCTTCTATCTGAGAAGAAGTCAGAGAGCCTGTTCCTGTTTGTGACTGCAAGCTCAGGAGTTTGGTCAATTCCAATAACTCTAAAGAGAGAAACTCCCCATCACAAAAGAGTCAAAACCCAAGAAAGAGTGGGGGGTGATGGGTGTTCCTCCTACAGTGATGTCCCCTTATGAAAAACCCTGCCTCGTTTCTAAATTCTCTATGCAGAGTAAACCTGGAAACTAGCCAGGTAACCCCAGTCTCCTTCCCCCTTCTCCTTGTGACTCCATGAGTGGGAGCCATACGTCTCAAGTATTCCTTGGGTCAAATGAGATCATGGGCCTGAAGAATGGAACTAGAAATGGTGTCAAGGGAGCAAGATATTTTCATCCATTCCTTTGGTCAGAGAGCTTCCAGGACTAGAGAAAGTAATTATGCTGACCACAGGAAGTCCCAGGATTCTTAGCACACTGATGACTCTATCAAATTCCATGACCCACAGGTCTTCTAGACTTTCCCACAGCCAGACTTGTCCAAATCCTACACCTGCTCAGAAAATGAGTGCAAATGATGCATATGTTTGCAGACTACAGAAGCTGCAGTGAGGGTCAAGTTGAAACAGCCACTCCTTTCCAAATCCAGGACATCCCTAGGAGCAAGACAGAGAGAGAACCAAAGCCCCTCTGAACACACATATATCTTCCTTTTGAAGGATCCAAAACCTCTCCTACAACGGCCCCCACTTCCAGACAACCAGGGCCATAATTCCTGTCTGAATGCCAGCTGCCCATAACTCTGCATTCTGGCACCAACCTAGACCAGCTGCTCCCATGTGTCTCCTGGCCTAGGACAGGCCTGTAGAAAACAAACTGATAGAATGTAGCCTGGCCAGCTCTATTCCACTGCTCCTACGTGGTATTGGGACAAATAAATTTGATGCCCACAAACCAAGGAGTTCCTTCTGTCTCCTACCAGGGCAATAGCTCTTTGGAAAATCCCTATATTTTCCCCCTCTTCCACTAATTTTGGGTGGAGATCCTACCTACCCTGGGAGAGAATCCAGATGGACTGTCTCCTGAGCAGCTGGAATATCATTAGCTTTTCTTTCAAATTCTCAGAAATAGGTGACATAAACGTTTACTTAATGAGCAAGTATTTGCAGTAACACAAGCAATGTAGAATGCTGGGGTGTTACACAGAACTCCCAGGAAACCATAACTTAGATTTATAGAGGTCATGATGATTCAATACCAATACCTAATTAAGGGACTTGGGGCCCTGGCAGATGTGGAGGCTCTGCTTGTCCTTACAGGGTACAGACATGTGTCCTTTTATCCAGATAAAGTGGTTTTACCTTACGTGAACTCTCGTGTGGGCCCATAGGATCCAACCACCCAGGTCATATAGTTTCTGAGCAAAGAGTTTGGCTGGAATTACAGGAGGTATTTTTTGTAAAGAGTAGTAGAGGAATCAGGAAGGGACATATGGTTGTACCACAGTACTCCCTCCAGGCCTGAATGTTTATTAACATGGATTTGCGGATTGATCCGGGGGCTCTCCTCTGATAGCAGATGACTCCTGATAAAAGCTGGGTACCAGGACAAGAAGAGCCATCTTCTGATAGTATCACTATGCCACATTCTCTACCCCTACGGCCATTACCCTCAACCCCAACATGGCAGGGAACAGATAGGCCTCCTTGGATTTGCAGGAATGATAAACTCAGAAATGGAAGGGACAGATGTCCCTAGTTGTACACCTAGACCTGATCTTTCTTGAGTCATTGGGCCAGACAATAGGTCAAAAATCCAGATGATTAAAACTTCTCTCCTGGCCAAGCCATCTCTAGTGGTCTTGACTGAGGGGAGCACTTCCAAAATCCCTAAAGATTGTCCATGGAGAGGTTTCAACAGCGGTTGGCAAAAGAATACCCAGGCCTCTTCCCTGGAATAAGCAAGGCAGTATCAGGCCCAGCATGGAGATGACCAGGATGATCCCCGGCTTTCAACGAACATTTCCATTTTCCCTCTAAGTTTTGCCAGTGATGACTTTCTAAAAGCACTACCCCACAGATGGGCCCTGGTTGGGCTTTGAGTTTGGTATGGTCCTTAATTTCATGAAGGGAGATATCAATTTAAATGTCAACACAAGATCCTACTCTCAGAAGATACCTTAAAAGATGAGAGGCTTGGGGTGCCCTGGAGAGATGATGAATTACACTCAGGTGGCTCCAAGATGCTTTCTGCTTAGCAGAGGATGGTTTCCCAGCCATATGGTGAGCACCCTGCAGGAGTAAGGCATGGGCCTCCAGCCATTAGCTCCTGGGTTTCAAGGTCTAGGAGGCAATAATGGTTTTCAAAATCTCAGAGAGTGCATCAGACCCACCAAAGGATTAATGGTCAGCTTTGTCATAGTTTCTGCTACTTGTCAGTTCTTTAGGAACCCCATTAGCTTCCACACAGCTCCCCCAGTTTGACACAGCCAAGGCAGAAGCCCATGAATAAATCTGTGGGAAGCCACAATGTGCGTTCTGCTCATATTATTTCTCTGAAACCTCCCACCCTGTGTAGGCCAGTCATCAATGCCAAACTTGCCACTGGGGCATCTCAAGCGCCTCCAGATTACACTGTATGTGGTGGGCCTGATGGTAGGCTCAGACACTGGTACTTTCATTAAATAACCCCATCTTAGGGTTTGCTGCTGCTCTGCTTGTTCTGCTTTCGTGAATATCCAGATGTCTTTTCTCTGGTACAGCTTGCCTCCAGAGCCTTTCCTTTCCCAGACCTGCTCTTCATTATGATGTATTGAATATCCAAGTCTGCAATGCCCACTTCTACCTGATTTATACCATCATACTATCAAAACTGCAGTTGACTCAGATGACAACTCCCCTCTAACTCTTACACCTAACTTGCCATTAGTGAGTAGCATGCAAGGAATGGGTGTACACAAAATCCTCAAATTTCATGTTCTAATGCCAACCCTCAGTCCAGTGGAAATGACCCAGCCACTTCTCACTCCAACCATATGACCTCCCTGAATACCATGGAAACCAACATGTTTTTCAGTGGGGCCTGATTTGATGTCACACAAACCTACAATAGGTCATGGGAGCAGATACCATTTCCTTACCATGGCCCCAGTGGGGGCAGAAGAACTTCCCAAAAGATTCTGTTGTCCCAGAAGAAGGCACATGTGACCATCCCAATAACCTACTTCAAAATTGAGCAGAGGCAGCACCTTGCAAGTCTAGAGGCCCTAGGGGTCCTGACTCCTTCACTATGTTGAGGAATGGTGTGCCTTCTATGTTTACTGACACTGATCTCTGCATTCTAGAGTGTCTAAGGCCATTAGAAGTGGCCTTTAGCCAGAGTCTAAGACTCTTAGAAGTGGCCTTCAGCACTCCATCTGAGAAGCCCAGCCAGATACTATAATGGTTTCCATGAGGGGAAGTCCAAGGGTATGAACAACCCTGGGGTCCTAGACCTAGGTTTTTGCACAGAGGATAATGGCAAACCAGCCTTCAGAATGGCACTAGATTTACATAGAAGAGTGGGTCTGGGGTCAGTACATGTTCTGGCCATCCTTCTCGGTAGAGGCACATCCATGCCACACTTCAGCCCAGTGAGATCACTGACCTCTCTCAGGTAAGACCAAAGTATTAATAAACTACACCTCCCCCAAAAGGAACAGGAAGAGAAGAAAAAGTAACTAAGTTATTAATAAGTTGGGTATAGGGTAGGGATAGCAAGGACATCTTTCTTTTTTTAAAATCATGAACTTGAGGAAATTTGTTTTTCAGTTTACGAACTCCTCAGCACTATCTCTCTAAATATACAAATACAGCTCCTTCACCCTTTGCCATCTGCTCAGCTGTTTCCTTCCCTTAAGTGCCTCCCCAACCCTGGTCTGTTCCCTCCCTGCCACCCTCCCCCCTCTTCCTGGCAGCTTTTTTGGGGAAATAAACAGCAGAGCCTCAGCTTACCAACTCAGTATCCTTCTGGCTTGGGTAGGGGCAGTGAGGTCTCTCCTTGGGCACTCTGTGGCTTTTCTCTCCCCCTGTGACATTTTATTCACCAGTATGTCCTTCTTCCCCCCCCCCCCCAACTCTTGTTCTCTGTTCTTTTTGTCAGAATTCCCAGGTGAATTTTATTAATGTGGGAGTGGAACAGATGCTTAAAGTTATCCAAGATTTTGTTTTTGTTTTTGTATTTTTGAATTTTGTGGTTACTTCTCTTTCTTCCTTCTCCCACGCACAAAACATCGTGTGTAACTTCCATTAAATCTGGTCTAAAACCTCTTGCTGGGACTGTGACATCAGAAAAAGGAAATATGTTGTTTCTTATAAGACTTTTTTTTTTAAGAAGAATACTTTCAAAAAATGACTTCCATGAGACTCTTCCTGATCTCCCAGGAAAGACCAAATGTCATTTTCCCTTTGGAACTTGCCATGGTACTGACATCTAACACTTTCTTCTTCTTCTTCTTTTTTTTTTTTTTTTTTGGTCCTTTGTTTAAACATCTTTCCTGTAAGTTGAAACTGCATGAGAGCTGGGTCTGAGTCTGATTCAACTTTGGATGCTCCACATCCAGAGTTTTTTTTACATATAGATGTTTTGCATATACATGTTTATTGAATGTTAGGCAGATGCGGAAAATTTTTCTTTAACCACTTTAAAGTATCCGTCACATGGGGAATGGTGGAAGGAGCAATTAAAACAAGTTGGGACATGATACTCAGTTTATGAAATTAGAAAAAAAGTAGCCTGGAGGAGGACATAACCTGAGCTATAAATAGCTTCAGAGAAACCGAGTAGCAGATGACAGAGGCATTTCCATGAGCTTACAAGCGTTCCTTAAAAGGTAAGGAAAATTTATCAGATTTCTTTTTATCAGCACAGTTAGGCAGGATCAGGGCCTACTGTGTGACTTCATCCATTTAGGCTGCTGTCACAAAATACCACAGTAGACTCAGTGGCTTTAAGAACCATTAGTTTCTCACAGTTCTGGAGATCAGACGTCCAACATCAAGGCTTCAGCAGATCCAGTGTCTGATGGCATCTGCTTCCTGGGTCACAGATGATGATCCTCTCCCTCTGTCCTCATGTGGATAAGGAAGTCAGGGGTGGGGGGTTCTCTTTTATGAAAGCACTAACCCCACTCATGAGGGCTCCACCCTCATGACCAGCTTATCCTGCAGACCCCACCTCCTAATATCAGCACACAGGGGAGTAGGTTCCAGCATGTGCATTTGGAGGGGACACACGCATTCGGTCTGTAACACCGTGGTTCTGCCCTGAGCCAGGTCAGATCAAGTGAACACATGGAAAGCCAGGCTGATGATACAGCCCAACACTACCAGCAAGTCCTCTGGGAGCTGTGGAGACAAATCTTTTTGTTCGATACAAATCTTTCACACAATGTCCCTCGGGAAAAGTTGGAGGTGAAAATTTTATCAGGTCAAGTGGCAATTTTTTTTTTTAATTAGGGTACTGCTTTTTATTTAATTATTTTATTACATTATTTTATTCTAAGATGACTTTCTTGTGTCATCCCTGAATGATTTTCTTAATCAGAGCAGCTTGTTTTGGCCAGCACCTTCTTCATTAAGTGAGGACTTAGAAGTACAATTGCCCATGGAGAAGAGAAAAAGGCCTCTGTGTCTCTGTATTTCAGAAAATATGGTGACCCTTGAAGAATACAAGTTTGAACCATGAGGGTCCACTGATAAGCAGACTTTTTTCCCCCCACCAAAACAGTGTAGCACTGAAAATGTATCTTCTCTCCCTTATGATTTTCTTAATAACAGTTTTCCTCCAGCTTACTTTATTATAATATGATAAGAATATAATATATATAACATGCAAAATATGTGCTAATGAGCTGTTTCTGTTATCAGTAAGACTTACTGGTAGTAGTTAAGTTTTCAGAGAGTCAAAAGTGATATGCACTCTGTAGATAGTCATAGACAAATGGTACATAAATGTGTGCTTTTAAGAAACATCACATCCAAGATTCTTAGCTTCTAACTGCGCTGATAATGAGGAAGCCCCATGGCATTGATGTGGGGCGCCAAATGCAAGCAACCGCTGGTTCAGAGATTTGCCCCTCTCTTGAATTTAATGCTGTCTATTTATCCATGTGTGTACTGCAGTTTAAATAAATACAACTTAGGAAAATTTCATCTTGCCAAATAGAAAAGCTGACAGAATGCTGTCTGCTAAAGGAAAGGATCCTTTACCATGCCTATGTTTAAAATAACAAGCTACTTTAGAATATCTTAAAGTTTGAAAAATTATTTCTCAGGAACTCTGGGCTTTCTGGAAATGTGGTGATATACTTGTATCTTCATTGCTCTCACGCAGATCTCAACAGTTTCTGAAGCTAGTTAGAAAAAGTAGCTAGTGGGGTGCCTGGGTGGCTCAGTTGGTTAGGCGACTGCTTTCGGCTCAGGTCATGATCCTGGAGACCTGGGATCGAACCCCAGATTGGGCTCCCTGCTCAGCGGGAAGCCTGCTTCTCCCTCTCTCACTCCCCCTGCTTGTGTTCCCTCCCTAGCTGTGTCTCTCTCTGTCAAATAAATAAATAAAATCTTGGGGTGCTTGGGTGGCTCAGTCATTAAGCATCTGCCTTTGGCTCAGGTCATGTTCCCAGGGTCCTGGGATTGAACCCCACATCGGGCTCCCTGCTCAGCGGGAAGCCTGCTTCTCCCTCTCTCACTCCCCCTGCTTGTGTTCCCTCTCTAGCTGTGTTTCTCTCTGTCAAATAAATAAAATCTTAAAAAAAAAAAAGAAAAAGAAAAAGTAGATAGATAGCTGTCGGTGTCTTGTGATCTGTGGCTCATGAGTCCAGAATAAGAAACCCAGGGGGAAGCAATAACTGCTCTAGCACCAATACACTATGAATCCCTTTCCGGCCTCAAAAAAGCTATTTTATTTTGCTCACAGGGCAATCATATTAAGCAGCCTACTCCATATAAAGTACTTCGGGTTTCTGTGAAAATGCCACTGGGTCTGGCAGAGAGGCGTAGTACACAGGGGAAAATTGGATCGCCAGAGAATATTGCAGCTTAAACGGTCTTCAGCATTCTCTTAATCAGCCCAAATCCTTCATATCGTAGATGCAGAAAGTATAGTGGGCATCTTGGTTTTGTCTGTCTTGCATTTCGTCTCTGTTCTCAAGTCAGCATTTAAAGATGGCTCCACTTCCAGTGAAGAGTGCCCAAGGGTTCTGGCATTATTTGCATCATCACTACAAACCTTTTGAGGCAGCTCCTCTGAAATTTCTTAACTTAGGTCACTCTAGGGACACACAAGTTTTTCATGTCTAGTGGGTACCAGGGAAAAGCAACTCATTGTGTGAATTGAAAGAATGCTACACCCTTATGACTGTCACCAAATAAAGCAAGTTTTTGATTTTTTTTGTTTGTTTTGATTCACTTTGCTTTGGCCCAGGGTGGGGTAGAACTGAGAATGGAATTACTCATTAAGTGGCAAAATCGTGCATTGACCAACATACAAATTTAAATGTCGCATTGAATGTGAATTAGTCTTCACAATGTCTGTGTCACACAGTCCTTCCTTCTGTAGTCCACCCTAAAAAATGGAAGATAAAACAGTCTCCGGGTTGAAATCTAGGTCTTATACTCTGATCTACAAGAATGAAGAATGTGCTCCAGTGGCTTGTTATAGAGACATGTTCTGTCTGGAAAATAGCAAATAAGTTATTTCTGTTAAAAATAGATACAGAGATTAGTGGTGGATAAATCTGATTAAGTTTGGAATCTGGGTTAACTTCATATGAGGGTTCCAGGAGTTCTGAGGCTTAAGGACAGATTGCAGAAATATTTGGAGGTTAAAGAGTTCATTAAAACCAGAACAAAAAAATACATGGGCTTTAAGGGCTTTTCAAACATAATGCACACACCCATGCATGCGCACATGCGGATATATGTATATAGACATATGCGGGTATCTATATGCATAAATACTTAAGAACAATTGAATGGCCAAGATTTAAACTTTCAGAAGCTTGTATCTTATCCACTTCTGTGGGAGAAGAGAACACTCTGGAGCAAGCCGACCAAACAGAAGAGCCCACCATGCTTTCTCAGTCAGTTCCCTTGAAGGCAAAACAGGGAGGCCACCTGTCCTAGGTTTAAATCCTGTCTCCCCATCTTAGCATTATCTAGCCTATTGGAATCATTCTACCTCACAGAGTCTCCATTCTTTCCACTGAAAGCAGGAGGGGGAGCAGAGATAGCAGTGTGAGGATGGATTGGCTATCACAAAACAAAATTTAGAAACCTATTTAATTTAAAAAATAATAAAAAATTTAAAAAACCCAAAGCAGAAATATATCTTCATGAAGGGGAGGGAGCCCTGCTTCGGTATTCTATTTATTCATTCCTGGTTCAGTAGTTATTTATGGGTTCTAACACAGGAAGAGAGAGTGGTCCTTAAAAGAGAAACTCCTAGACTTACAGAAAAAGAATGGGGTTTCAAATCTGATTTATCTGTTATCTCTTGACTTTGGAAAAATCACTGTCTTTCCTGGCATTATGACTTCTTTCATGTGGACCAAATGTTGGTGTCTCCCCTGCCTAGATTCATATGTCAAAGTCCCAAACCCAATGTGATAGTATTGGGAACTGTGGCCTTTGGGGGGTAACTAAGTTTGGACAAAGTCATGAAGATTGGAGCCCTCATGAATGAGGTTAGTATCCTTATATGAAGAGAAAGGGATCAGAACTTTTTCTCTCTCTCTACCATGTAAGGCCTAATGAAAAGGTGGCTGTCTGTAAGTCAGAAGAGAAAACTCAGGCCACGAACCAGATTGGCCAGCACTTTGTTCTTGGACTTCCGAGCCTCCAAGACTATGAGAAATAAATGTCGCTTGTTTAAGGTAACTAATCTGTGGTATTTTGTTACAGCAACCCAAGATGACTGAGACGGATGGGAATAAGAATACCAACGTATTTTAAAAGAGTTGTTAGAAAAAAAACAAAAACAAATAACAGTTGTTAGATCACAAATGAGACATTGTATATAAAATCTTGGCAAAATTTCTGTCAATAAGCAAATTGCAAGTACTATGTTAGGATCTAGAGAGATGTAAAGGTGAATTAGGCATAGATGTTGTCCTTAAAAAGGTCATAGTTTTGTAGGTGAGGTAAGGCCCACATATAACCAACTATGATATAAAAGAGAAAGGTCCACGGGGGCCTGGGTGTCTCAGTCAGTTAGGTAACAGACTCTCAGGTTCAGCTCAGGGTCTTGGGATCAAGTCCCATGTTTGTTTTAGTTCATATCTTGTAATTTCCTATCTATTGGTATGTATTTATAGCAATTATCCAACCCTCAAAGCAGTGTCTCATTTCACGCTCCTATAAACATAATAAATGGACATTGTTATTGGTCTTCCCTTTCCCATTTCAGATTATTATAATTATTATCATACTTGGACACAGAATCGGTTGTAATTGAAAACCTGCACTTCAGAGTGAGACAGACAGAAGTTCACATCCCAGTTAACTGCTTGCTAGATTTCTGACCTTGAGAATATTGTCTAGGCTTTCAGAGCCCCGGTTTCTCTATTTATAAAATGGAAGCAATCATATTTAATGAGTTTGTTGTGAGAATGAGAATGTTCTGAGATTTTACAAACATACGGACAGTATTTAGCACAATACCTGACATAAAGTAAATAATGACAGTAATTATTTAAAAAAGAAAGAGGGGTGCCTATGTGGCTCAGTCAGTTTAACGTCTGGCTCTTGATTTCAGCTTAGGTCATGATTTCAAGATCATAATATCCGAGACCTGCATTGGGCTCCACACTCAGTAGGGAGTCTGCTTGAGATTCTCTGTACTCATTGTCCCTTATGGATGTGGTATTGAAAGATTGCTCACTGATGCTATTCATTTCTGCCTTCTCTTTATTAAAATATTCACAAACATCAGAATATAAAGCAAGAAACACAGTCAAAAAGTCCTACTACACAAAGTTTATCCAAAATAAATGGAAGTTAAAGTATGAAGAGAAGTAACAATAAATATTTGTAAGTCATTACTGCATAAAAATGCTTTTAAAGACATTAATCTGTTAACTCATTGGTAATAAACCTGTAACCTCAACATTGTTCATCTTCCCCATTTTACAGACACAAAGATATGACTCAGATAGTTTGAGTGATTTTGGTTAAAATTGTACAGCTTGTTAAGTGACAAGGGCAGAGCTCATGTTCGGGTCTTCTCATGCCAGGTCGCTAGGGGTGTTCCTGGTGCCCAAGAAATCCTCACAAGACTGGGGTAAATTCCACATGATTAGTTGGGTGCATGATGGGCCTCCCTCCTGATTGTTGATTTTGAGGATTATTAAAGTTACCTAAGCTTCTTCACAAAGCATCCCAAATTCCTGGGTATGTGACAACTGAGGAGTATGCAAGGCATCCTTTACAATGAATGGAAATGAAGGTCTCTGTGTTGAGTGGGCTCATCTGATCACTTGTCTGGAGCTCTGTAGGTGCCATGCCACTTTGCAGCCCAGGTGTCAATACAGAGCTTGGTACACAGGAAGCCGTTGGAGGTGGGGTGGGAGCACCAGACTGACAGGCACTATGATCAATTGCAGAATCACGCATTCAACTCCATTTTTGCTGTGTGAATGGAACAGATGTCAGCTTTCTTGAGAAAACATGTCACATGTTAATTTTTCATTTTAAAATTCTGACTCCACGGGATGCCTGGGTGGCTTAGTCAGTTAAGCATCTGCTTTTGGCTCAGGTCATGATCCCGGGGTCCTGGGATTGGGCCCCACATCAGGCGCTCTGCTCAGTGGGAAACCTGCTTCTCCCTCTCTCTCTGCCCGCTGCTCCCCATCTTGTACTCTCTCTCTTTGTCAAATAAATAAACAAAATGGAAAAAAAATAAAATAAAACTTGGAATCCAAGCCATTGGCCTGAACAGTGAGATGAAAGAGCTCTCCAACCTCTTCTACCTCCCATCAGGTCTCCTCTCCTGGTCTCTTATCAGAAAAAAAGATCCTTTTGTAGAAGTCTGAACCAGAGTTACAGGGCTAGTTTGCCTCAGTAGGGAAAATACTTTTAAAATCAGGACATTAAATCACCTTCTGCTTTGAGTCTCTTGAATATCAGTGTTGATTTCAGCCTTCCCCATGGAGGAGAGAGGTGCTGACTGGCCGGGTGGTGAAGGGCATTAACACCAGCCTGGAAAAGAGTTGTACTAGGTTAAAATGTCTTCAGTATCACACAGCAATGACTGAATTTACTGATCATGTACCGTGCTGATCACTTTAACATATTATTTCATCTTTGATGGAGTATTCTGATGATTATTCCTATATTCCAGATGGGGAAGTTGGAGCAGAATGGTGAAGTGACTTGCGTAAAGTCTTGAAAGCAAATGTTAGATCTAGGATGAAACCAAGCAGTTGGACTTCACAGTTCATGCTCTTGACTACATGACCTCAGGCAAGGGAATGACCCTCACAGCAGCTCCATTTCCTCCTCAGTAAAGTGAATGGAGAAGCAACCACTTCCTTAGATTGTTAGGAAAAGTTGCTAGGGGATGAGATAAAAGCACTTGACACTTACTAGGTGCTTAGGATATGTCCTTCTTTCCTTTCCCTCACATAACGCGATTAAAGAGCATCACCTCTTGAGCAGTCCTTTAGAAATATAAAGCTAAAATTAACCCAAACCACACCAGAGCCAATGACAATAAAATCAATTTATTCAGATTTACTATTTTGTTTCAATAAGAAACCTGTCTCCAGTTTCCTCAGCAGACCCACAGAGCCAACCCAAACTGAAAACACTCGCAGTGAGCGCTTGCAAACTCATTACTGAAACACGACAGACATTTCAAGAACCAGGAAATTCCTTTTTAAAATGATTTGCTTCTTAACCAAGGCAGACAGGGTTAAACAACCTAGCAGTGCGGCTGTGGCCTTCGGGGCGCACAGTGGGTCTTCATGCTCTGAAGCAAATAGAAACCCAGGGCCACGCTTGCCAGCTGGCGCCAACACTCCAGGAACGAGATATGTGTGGCCTTGCTTTCCAAGTTGAGAGCGATTGCTGGCAGGACACTGTGAGCATGTCAAGTTAAGGGAATTTTTTTTTTTTTTTAAAAGGCCCATCACTGTTTTGCTTTCTTTAAATGGTAGCCACGGAAAAGTTATGCAAACGCCTCAGCTGTGGAATATTTAATCTGACACTTGGCCTGGCTCTCTTGTTGATCCAAGATGTGAAGTATGTGGTCTGTGCCTTGCAGTGGTTTCACTGCTTACTCAAAAAAGATAAACCAGATACAACAATTGAATTTCTTCTCTTCAGTTTTAACTGAAGATCCCTATCTGGATCCATCTTTGATGCGGAAATAGGAAGATGATAGGTATGGACCACAAGGCCGTAAGATGAATAGCTCCTGTAACCAGGTGGGTGGATTTAATCCTTCCCCCTCAGCCCCTTTTTTGGCCCTGCCCCAGATTTAGGAGGCCCTGTGGTTATGGTTTTCTCAAGGTCTTGGCAGTTCTGCTTGGGTCTGGTGTCTCAGTGCTTCACAAGCTCTTGTGGAAACATTGCCAGAGCTGTCTTCTCACTTGCTTGTCATTGGGCTTTTAGTAAGCAGAGAAGGAGCATCTTGCTGGAGTCTTCCACCCATTCACATTGGACGTGTGTTCTGGCTATATGTGTTCTTCCTCTCCATCGAGGAAGTGTGCTCACTCTGCTTCTTCAGAAACTATTCCACGGAGGGGAATCTCCTGAGAGTTCTCTCTGAATACCAGTTGCATGGTTTCTGATCCCCGGCAGGTAGGGAGTACATTGCCACTCTTCAGAAAATACATGGACTGTAAAAACCTGAGTTAGTGAGCAGCTCATATTTCTTCCTTCGTGCAGGGGAGAATGCAGGCCTGGCCAACATTACAAAGGGAAGAAGAATTTCCCAAATGTTCCTAAGTTGAAGAGTTTTAACCATTGCTTAATGGAAACAAACGCAACTCCTAAAGTCCCATCCTTCCTGTAGGTGGGCCAGGAAGGCCAAAAAGCACTAGAAATCAGAAGAAAATGCAGACATTTCTTCATTCTTCTCCCCGTAAGTGCTCATTGAGCACAACACTGATTTAAGCATCGGGTTTCTGTCACCCAGCCCAGGTGATGGCATCAGTCTGCTTCAGACAAACACTAAAACAGTGCTTGTCCTTCTAAAAAGTGATGGCTGCCAGATCTCAAGTGTCTCTCCGTGGTAGCATGTATAAATAAGTGCTACACTCACAACAAAACCGTATATAGCCATGAGACTGAGCTATTGACTCTGTGCAAAAACAGAGATTCCTCTCACGAAAATAATATTAAGGAGGAAGCTGAAATGAAAAGTAAAAGCTGTATTATTCTGTTTATATAAAAGTCTGAATGAAGTCACAACCAATCTGTGCTGCCGAAGTCAAGTAATGGTTAACCCATGGTGGGCTTCAGGGGAAAGAGGTGATTCCAGGTGGGAGAGTTAATGGGAACTTCTGTGGGTTTGGATAATATTTTGTTTCTTGACCTACATGGTGTCATAAAGTTTGCTAAATCATTCATTTTAGGAAAATCGGCCAAATTGTACCCTTATGATATGCCTACTTAAATTGTTTTTTATATGCTGAAGTAAAATTAAGAGGAGCAGTCATGCAGACGGTTCAACATATAGATGCTTTGTAAGGGATACCTTGTTTTGAAGGGGGCTAGACATACTGAATAATGTTGGATTTTGCTAGAAAAAATTTAGATAAATATTTATATTAAAAATTTAATAGTAGAACTATGTGATACACTCCATAGCTCAAAGTTGGCAGAAGAAAAAAAAAGAATAAAAATATTTCATCAAGTTAATAAAAAGTAGAATGTGAAAAATGAAATAAAATGCATAATAGTAAACGGAAACATAAAAAGGTGATAGAAATTACTCCAAATAAATACTCATTCTCCACAATAAAATATGAATGAATTAAATTCACTTTTTAAAATACACAGATTATAAAATAAGATTAACACATTTCCACAGTCCAGATCTTGGTTCCAAAATACCATTCTCTAATAGAAGTAACCTTGGCTACTTGGAGACCTACTTGATTTCCAAATTAGGGGAAGATAAATAAATACCTATGAGTTCATGATGATATGAAGGAAGGATTAGTCTTCCTTACAGAAGAATTCCAATTAATAAATGTAGAAGGAATGAATAAGGTAGAAAATACCATAGAACACCATAATAATTGCTGCAAGCAAGATCCACAAATAATTGCTAAAATTTCTGGGTAAAAATTTAAGAGAAACAAAGTATTATATAACTTTAAGTATCATCCGTTCCCAAAATACAGTGAAGAAACCTGGCAGATAACACCTTAATCAAATGATTCTAGTTAATATCCTCACTGGTAAGACATATGAATATCCTGTAAACCCTGATAGGATACACTGCGAAGGGCACTCTGGTGTTCTTCCCAAGAAGCATAAGCTTAATCCAATCCTGAGAAAATATAAGACAAACCCAAATGGAGGAGCATTCTACTAGACACCTGATCAGTACTCTGCAAAAGGATCAAGTTCATAAAAGATAAGGAGGGATCAAGGAATTGTCACAAATTGGAAGAAACATGACAACTAAGTGTCATGATCAGGATCCTGAACTGGATCCTGAACACAGTTGTGAAAAAACTAGGGAAATCCAGTGAAATCTATAGTTTAATTAATAGCATTACAAAAATAGTATTTTTTTGTTTTTATAATGTTTCTATGGTTATATAAAATGTTAACATTAAGAGGAGATGAATAAAGGGTCTATGGGTAATCTGTACTATTTCTATATTGTATAAGACTACAGTTATCTGAGTTTTTTTTAAGTCAAACTTGATTATTAAGTTGTAGAGACCTCAATCGCTTTTAAATTTCTCTATTATAGTTGATCAGATTTCTTCCATACTTTTGAGTCACTATTTGTAAAGCATTCTACTAGAAAACATGAATTATCAAATAGTAATAAATAGTTCAGTAGCTTGATGTCTATCAAAGAGTACGAAATTATACCAAAAATAATTTTCCCACCAAAAAAACCCCAACTGCCCAAACATTTTTAGGCAACTTTTACCAAAAATTATAAGAAACAGACAATTCATATATTATTAAAAAAAAAAAAAACACTTGTTAAGACAATTTAAAAAATAGATGAAAAAATACCTAACATTTTCAGGGGAGTATAACCTTGATACCCAAATCAGAGGAAAAAAGTTTAAGAAAAAATATTTAGTCTACCAGAAACTCTGGCTAATGAAAGGGGGTGTGTGCCTGTGAGTGTGCTAAAGTGTGTGCTAAAGTGTGTTACTTACACATGTCTCATGCCAATCTGGAATTTATCTGGAATACAACATATGTGTCAGTACCATTTAGGCTTTCTAAAAGGCTAAATGAGAAAATAAAAAAAGAATGAAGAAAAGCTCTTCAAAGAAGAAATACAAGTAAATCCATCTGACAGATTATTTCATTGTATTTAACCAGAGGAAAACATGTTTAAAATGCCCCATTCTTTGACCAGTTGGGAGAAATGGGAAAGACTGAACTCATGTGTTCACATTGCTCCCATGGGTTAAGAATACAGACTGTCACAATGTGCTGGGGGATCTCTTTACAATAGATTACATTTTTAAATATTCATGGTTTTTAGTCTCTGGAAATCCACTCCATATCCGAGAATATGTTTTAAGTAAATAACCGGGCAAGGGGACAACTATCATCTCCAAGGGTGTTTCTTCCTTAAATGGCATTGACAACCAAGGGGATATTGGCTCTTCTTTCCTGTCACTTTCAACTCTGGATGTAACACCTGACTTGGGATACCCAATTGTGCCTAAGGTGAGGACCTGGTACAGCTCTGTGGATCAGAAGACAGCTCATAATGACTGTATCCCTATTTCTGTTACATTTGGGTTAATATTGTTTACTCCCCAGCTTTAATTATTAACTATTAACAGTCAGCATATGGGAAGATCTTAGGAGTAGCCTCAGCCGGTGGCCCTCAAGCTTGAGTGTATGTCAGAATTGCTTGGAGGTCTTGTCAAACCACAGATTGCTGAGACAGCCCCCTGCCCAGAATTTCAGATTTAGTAGGCCCAGGAATTCACTTTTCTGACAAATTCCCAGGTGTCACTGATGTTGATAGGCAAAGGACCACATTTTGTCAACTAGTGCTGTCTGAGAAGCCTCTTCGTTCTTTCCCTTTATTTGTGGAGTAATTGAGAAGAGAGAAAAATAGAATGAGCCTTTAGGACAAAAGCCATTTCTGTGTCCTCCTCTCCTCTGACATCCTGCCTTTATTTTACTTTCAGAGGGACATTAGAGTATCGATTTAGTTTTTGTGCTCTAA
The DNA here is from genome assembly GCA_004023965.1 of Spilogale gracilis. Taxonomy (NCBI): domain Eukaryota; kingdom Metazoa; phylum Chordata; class Mammalia; order Carnivora; family Mephitidae; genus Spilogale; species Spilogale gracilis. The sequence continues at coordinate 88,703 of PITA01004249.1, forward strand.
AACTTCACTGTAATAACCTCTTCTTGTTATAATAAAAGCAAAGAAGAGTAGGGGCTCCTGGGCACCTTAGTTCAGCTTCTCACTCTTGATTTTGGCTCAGATCATGATCTCACTGTCACAAGATGGAGTCCCATGTCGGCTCCACCCTTGGTGGGGAGTCTGCTTGAGATTCTCTCTCTCCTGTCCCCTCTGCTTCTCCCACCCCTTAACACCAAGTACATAAGTAAATTTGTAAAAAAGAAGGAGAAGGAGGAGGAGGAGAAGGAAGAGGAGGAGGAGGAGAGAGAAGGAAGAAGGAACAAGGAAGAAGAAGAAGGAAGAGAGATGAAAACAATCAAACCTGAACAGGCCTGAAACAAATTCTTGCAGCTTACCTAATGGGATACAGTTACCAAAGTACCAGGATCTTTCCAAAAACACACAAGAACTTTACCTACTATGTTGATACTAAGGTCATCCTTCTAAACAGGACTCTGCCTTGTACTTCAATATCTTGGGCTATATTTTTCCAATAATCTCTCAAATTATGGGCTTCTTATCAAAAGGGAAAAAAAAGTAATGATAAAAGATAACAAAAATATAATTTGTCTATTTGACTTGTAACATAACCACTTTAAGAAAAGATACAAAGAAAAATGCATTTGGCACTTGAACCAAAATGTGGCAGGGTCATGGTCTGATCACCTCCATGAATAGGGATGATTGGGGATGGAGTCTTTCCAGTTGATCTGTTGCCAGAGAACACATCAGCGCTTTGAGCTGATGACTGCATTTCATGGTCTAACTTCACATTTCATTAAATTACAAAACGTAATTCAATATAACTGAGGTAATGAGTCTTAATGTGTTAGCTTGGTACACATTAGAAGACGCAAATCGCTGGCAACTGTAATTCAGCCAGTCGGTGTCTAACCTACCATCCTAGCCAGAGCCCACCTGACTTAGAAATCTTTTTGTTCTCCTTTAAGTACTGATATTGTGATTTTATTTATTTAAATGCATCATAAATTTTCAACTCTGTATTTGCTAGACCAATTTTTGGTCAGAAAAATTGCCACCAGTTCTTCTGTATGCATTTTTTTCCCCTTTTATCTTTATCAGATAGCTTAGTAGTTAAAAACATAGTCTTAGAACCTCATCACCTGGGTTCAAATTCTGACCTTGCCATTTTTAGCAGGGTGACCTTGGGTAAGTCAATTATCTTTTTGGGTTAGCCTTATTTTCCTTAACTGTAAAACTTTCTCATTGGATAAGTTAATTAATACAGACAAAGTAACTTAGGACAATATCTGGAATTTGGTGTGTACTTAATAAATGTTAGCTCTTTTTAAATATTAATTCCTCTGATGTTTTGGTAGTCGTTTCTAGGACAATCCTGTTTAGGGACCTGGTCCCCAGATTGATACAACCTCATTTCCTAAATGAGTGGATAGCTGGTTGACACAAGTTGATTGTAATATAGGAGCTTAAATTTAGCTTCCAGCATTATTTTTGGTAACGTGTAGAAATGGAACATCTTTTAGCTTTAGGTATTGAATAATTCATGGGTGACTTATGTGTCAGGAGCAGTCTCTGTGTAGCTGACCTGAGAGGTCCTAGTATAACTGGGCTTGCTGAGTCCTGCCTGCTTGAGAAGTTGCTGCTCCTTCCTGGGCTGGACACCATGAGGCCTTATTTCTGTGGGGCCCTGTAGACTGACAATAGAGTCTACCCACCTCTTTGGCAAGATCTACAGCCTTCTGTGTGGCCTAAGAGGTGAGAGGCTCTGTGGGTGAAGACCGGACAATCAGAAAATAGAAGTCTGGGGACTGAAAACTTGTATTTTATGAAACTGATATATCATGAAGCATTTGTTCAGGTAAATATTAAGTATTTGGTTGCTGGCCACTGTGATAGATTTCAAGTTCAATGACGGGCATTGAGTGATGAATTCCTTTTCAATAATGCATGAGAGGAAATCCCTGACTAAAAAGAAGGTCTGTTTACTTATTTTCCAACTCTTTTGACACAATAATATTGTGTTAGTTTGACATAACACTTACAAGTTTAAGATGTACAGCTTCTTAATGTTATACACTTATATATTGGAAAATACTTACCAAAATAGTGTTAGCTAACACATGACTCCCATCATGTCACATAATTGCCATTGCTTTTTTCAGGTGAGAATTTATATCTAGTCTCTTAGCAACTTTGAAGGGTGTAATACAGTCTTATTAACTATAATCACCATGCTATATATTAGTTCCCCAGAACTTAATCTGAAAAGAACTTTTAATTTAGACAAGAAGATGGGAACTCTGCATAATTATTTTCCATTCTTTATTTTCATATGCAAATATGAAATATTCTTTCAGCAAATTCATGGTCTGCCAGTATACAAAAGTTTATATTATATAAATAGTGTTCTTACAGTATTTTATGTAAAACTTCTATTGTTGTACCTTCGTTCCTTTGCTAAAGATGAGCAGTATCTTATTTTTCTTTTAATTACATTTTTTGATTACTAGTGAGAGTGAAAATTTTATTGTCCCCTGTAATCTTTTTGTGAATTTCTTATGATTTCTGCTTCTTTATGTGTGTAGGCATCTCTCTCTCTCCCTCTCTCTCTTTCTCCCCCCCCATTTTTGTTTTATTTATTTAAGTAATATCTACACCCAACCTAAGAGCTCGATCTTAGGCGCCCTAGATCAAGATTCACTCACTCCTCCAAATGAGCCAGCCATCTCTCTTTTTAAGTTGAATGACTCTATTGTATGTTACATGTTATGAGTATATCCCTTTTGTTTTCTTTTTGCCTACCATTGATGATAACATTGTTATTTCACATATAAATATATAATTTTATATTGACCTGCCTATTATTTTTCCTTTTATGACTATGACTTTGATTTGAAGCTTTTAAAACTGTCATCATTCAGTATTTACTAATACTAATAAAAAAAACAAGTATATGCTATAGTCTTTGTACTTTATGGGTGTTATTTTTTACAACACTTTTAATCTATGTTAAATATATTTTGAGGTACAGTATGATGGAGAGAAAATGATTATTTTTTAATTAGCCAGTCAACCTTGTACTCTGTATTAAATAACCTAATATTACATGTTAATATTTTCAAAGATACTTTTTTTCTAGAAAATTACATATTTTATTACTTATTTCCCTTACACAGTTCTGTAATACTTTTGGTTCCTTTGTTTCTTGGCTCCATACTTCTGAGCTGCTCTTCACTTGATAGTAAATTGATAATACTTCCTAGATAGAAAGAAGAAAGATAATCTGGTCTTTATTTTTGGCATGGTTGATCCCACATAATTTTTTTTTTAATTCACAATGTATTATGATAATGCTACATAAAGTTTTAGGATTATAGTCAAATTTTAGAATACATCTATTAAGTTACTATGTAGTGTAAGACTTGATTACATTTCAAGTCTTCTTATGCTGTAACAAATCCTAAATATTATGAGTGAATGATATTCATCAACCAGTTTATTAAGTCTATATTAGTTTTGAGAGGATTAGATTTTTAAATAGCACTTTTCTTATTTTTAACGGTATCATATAGTCATGTGAGAATGACTTAAAATATAGTAAAATGTACTATGACCCTGCAATTGCACTACTGGGCATTTACTCCAAAAATACAGATGTAGTGAAAAGAAGGGCCATATGTACACCAATGTTCATCGCAGCAATGGCCACAATCGCCAAACTGTGGAAAGAGCCAAGGTGCCCATCAACAGATGAATAGATAAAGAAAATGTGATACATGTATACAATGGAATACTATGCCTCCATCAGAAAGGATGAATATCCAACCTTTGTAGCAACATGGACTGGATTGGAAGAGATTATGCTGAGTGAAATAAGCCAAGAAGAGAAAGTCAAGTATCACATGGTTTCACTTACTTGCGGTGCATGAGGGATAACCTGGAGGACAGTGGGAGAAGGAAAGTAAATGGGAACTAGGGTAATCCAGAGAGAGAAACGAAACAACAGAGACTTTGGACACAGAAACAAACTGAGGGACTTGGAGGGAGGGGGGTGGAGGGATGGGAGAGCCTGGTGGTGGGTACTGGGGACACCTAAAGCGTGGAGCACTGGGTGTGGGGAATGGGGAATGAATCTTGGAACACTGGAAAAAAAACTTTAAGTAACAATAAAAAAAGTAAAAAATAAAAAAAATATAGTAAAATGTAAAGAAAAGTGTAATTATTATGAATTACATAAACTAGAAGGAAGTATTTTGACTTTTTAAATAGGAATAATCTGAGAGTTATGTTTGAATTACATAGAGTGGAAAGAAACAGAGTTGAAATTTTTAACACTATTAAATTTTAGCCAGTTCTTTTTTAAAATAATTTATTTTATTTTTTCAGTGTTCCAAGATTCATTGTTTATGCACCACACCCAGTGCTCCATGCAGTATGTGCCCTTCTTAATACCCATCATCCCCCAACCCCCTTCCTTCCAAAACCTTCAGTTTGTTTCTGAGTCCAAAGTCTGTCGTGTTTCATCTCCCTCCCTGATTTACCCCAATTCACATTTCCTTCCCTTTTTCTACTGTCTTCCATGTTACTTCTTATGCTCCACAAGTAGTGAAACCATATATATTTGACTTTCTCTGGTTGGCTTATTTCACTCAGCATAATCTCCTCTAGTCCGGTCCATGTTGCTACAAAAGTTGGGTATTCATCCTTTCTGATGGAGGTGTAATACTCCATCGTATGTATGGATCATATATTCTTTATCCATTCATCTGTTGAAGGGCATCTCGGCTCTTTCCACATTTTGGCAATTGTGGCCATTGCTGCAATGAACATTGGGGTATATATGGCCCTTCTTTTCACTACATCTGTACCTTTGGGGTAAATACCCAGTAGTACAATTGCAGGGTCATATGGTAGCTCTATTTTAAGTTTTTAAGGAATCTCCACACTGTTTTCCAAAGTTAGCCAAAATTCTTTAAAACTAGATAGAGCAAAAATTGAGGTGTTGGATTCTAGAAATTCATCTCAAGGTAAAAAAGATAAAAATCATTAAGATATTGGGGAGGTTTTATTTTTTTCAGCTGCATGTTTCTTATTGAGAGTAAGTTTAAATCTTAAAGAAGGTAAAATGTTATCAGTTGACTCTAAAAAAAATTTTCAGAAGAAAAAGCAAGAAAATATCTGGAAAGAAAGGAGTCCACTCAGCTTCAGAAAATTTCCCTTGCAATGCTGAGGCAGGCTCATTTACTGACCCCAGGTAAACATACTGTCTTCATCATGCCCTAATGATATTTAGGTGGTACAGAACAATATGAGATTGGGCTGTCACATGATGTTGCTTTCCCATTTCATTTTTGCTTCTGGTTGTGTGCATTTTTTTCTGGTTGTGTATATTTAAAAAAATACCTCAAATGAGAATTTTGAGGGATTTTCATATCTATGGTTCACACAGTTGGTTTTATTCTTTGTAGTCTGCTGGGGACAAGGACAAATATCCATTATTTCCCAATTTACTGTATTTTGCTGTGCACTTATTCTCTGCCTAGAACTGTGACAGGCACTCTTCTGGATGGGTGCTCTTAGGAAAGTGTTAGCAAGCAAGATAGAGATCTCCACACTTTGTGCCTGTCTCCATAGGCCCCCCCCATGCTGCTTTTCCACAGCTTCTTCTTGATCTTTCAGGATTATTCCTTCTAGACTCCTGAACAACCAGCAAAAACACTTACCACTACCCAATAACCCACATCTGTCTTTTCCTTAACTGTTTCTCTTTCTACACAGAGTCAATAGCTAGATGCGTTGCCCCAAACTCCACCCATTAGCAGGATTTTTCTTCACTGCCTTTCTGGACCATCCCTGAGTAAGACTGAGGTACAGTTAGAGTCAATTTTCATTGAGTACCTACATTCTATACTGACTCATCTATGAATAACCTGTCTTTCTCTGCTTCATATGGTCTGAAGGACTCCCATACAGTCATAGATGTGAGCTAAAGGAGAGAAGCTAGTGAAATAGTATTCAATGGCATGGTAATCTGGGCTACTTGACTGTGCAGCTTATTTGGGTGGCCTTGCTCATTTCTGATCCTGGATGTGCCATTTGCAACTGAAGGTGGACACTGTTGTGACCTTATGGCCTTATGGTCTATGGCTTGGTGGACAGAACCCAGCTAGAATGGGCAGTTGTGGCTGCATGATTGCTCATGACCCAAGTCAGAAGCTCAGTCTCTTCCAGGGCCTCATGGCATAGTAAGAGCTGTATTTTGAATGGTGTGTACAGTTCCAGACTTCAGATGGCATGATCTTGCTCTAGTCTCATAGCAGTCTGCATTGTGATTTCCTATGAGGGGTAACTATAACTGCCACAGAAGGTATGCTTTTGCCGCAGATGCCTCTAGGACCATCATGTCTCTGGATTTTATTTTATAGTGCTGATTCTACCATGGCTTGTATTTGCTGCTTTGGGTCCCACCTGAGGCTCTCAGCCTTGTGCTGCTCAGTAAATGGATTAGAGCAGTATTCCCAGGTATGAAATATGCTGCCTCTAGAACCTGTGTTTCCTTCTTAATGGTAGGAGGGGCAAGCTGCCATAATATGTCCTGTCCCTTAGAAGAATGTCTAAACATGCCCTGGACCTCTACTCTTAAAAATTTCATTGATGTGGAGGAAATGCAAATCTTCAGAGAGTTTATCTCCCACGGAGTAAAATGCTTTACACTGACCCTCAAATCCAGTGCCATCATGATATTCTGTGGAATGTCCCTTCACACCACAGAGGGTTGCAGAATTGACAGGACCCTGAGGCAATACCTTAAATATTGTCCTTCCTGCTTGAAAGGGAATTGCTTCTGATCCTCCTTCTTGATGGGGATGAAAAAGAATGCATCTGCCCAGTTATGTTCCTGAGGCCAAGTTGATCTATTTGAGCAAAAGTACCAAATCCAGGGTAGCCAGTACAAATGGGGCTAATGCTTCGTTGAGTTAGTAGAAGTCTATTCTCATCTGCTAGGATCCACCTGCTTTTTCTAGTAGTCAATGAATCAAACAGGAAATAAGAAAGTGATCTCCACACTAAATGTTTAGGGGTAACACTAACTATTGGCATTCTACTCAGTGATGCAAAAGTCTTTTTGATTTACTCTCCTGAATAGAGTAAGGGACAGTTTCATCAATTTCTGTTTTCCTTTCCCTTTATAATAGCTATTTTACCATAAGCCAAGGAACCAATGTCAGGTTTCTGCTAAATGGTAAGCATGATCCTCCAAAATCAAAATACATTTACTGAATGGAGACGTGGCCACTAATTGGACCCTTTGTGAGCCAGATATCGAACATGACTCCATTTATTACTTGGCACTCAGACATCACAGTGCTAACAAAGGCTATGATGATGATTTAAGTCCTTGGCTATCAGCGTTAACATAGAACCTTTGCTAAAGAGTCCTCAAAACATTTGGTTATGCCCATTTCACTAATGTGGTTACCCAAGGAAGAGGATATTGTTCCCTCCTGATGTGTCTTCCGACACATTCCTGTACATTCTTGCTATGGTGCTGCAGGTCCTTTCATATTAGAACATGACTTCTCTTTCTGTCACTGAGTTTGAATCTAAGATACAGGCTCAAGTTATAGAAATTGATCTTTATGAAAAAGACTGGTGGGGGTTGAGAAGTCAACCTTCTCTTAAGCTCTGTTGCTCTTAGAATTAAGTAGTGGCCCTGGTTCTTAGATTGTTCTGCCCTTCAGTTGTTAGAGTTGAGTGTCTTTCTAAGCTGCCAGTAAAACCTTCTAAAATTTATATTTGGTCTTACATTGGAGATTAATCTCCTCAGGATTTTGCTGCCTCTATCCAATATACCAGTAAGACCAGAACACCCTCGAGGTTCATATTCTTACTGATTACTACTTTTCCCATACTTCTCCAACTGTCTTCAGATATTTCACCAACACTGCATTCTTTTTAGCTCATGCCCCATTCCACCTCTCCCCTGGTGTAACGACCAGTCACGCCAGTACAACACATCAGTATAATATAGAGTTAGTACTCTACCTACCACTAGTGATGGGGCTCTCCTTGCTGAGCTAGCTGGCAGATAATCTACTTCAAAAATTCCAATTTAGAGTCTACTTCCTAGAATCACTGTGGTATCAACCCTGTTTTCTTTTTTTTTTTTTCTTATCAATTCTCCAAGAAAATAGCCTTTCAGGTAGAGATTTGTATGCAGGAAGTTTGCAGAGGAAATGAGAGAAGCAAGGCTGTAGAAAGAAGAAATTGAACCACCATGTAGTTGCAATAGAGGTCTAAACTGGTCTCCCTGGCATCTTTGGCACTGTGATGATGCCTCAGAGATGTCCCAAATTGATGTGAGGAGGCCGCCAGAACCAATCATTGGATATCAGCTTCCTTTGTCCACTAATACTGACCTGGGAACCAGCTGTGAACCATTAGTGGTCAGCAATCATGGCATCTGAGGAAATGAGTACCTTGGTCCTGAAGGGGGCACCTGAGTGGTATATGACAGTATCCATTATCTTGTGATCCAAGTATAAAGATCCCAGTGAGTGCTACAGCAATTTTAGTTCTCTGTTGAACTTTGAAACTGGTGAATCTACTGGAAAAAAAAATCAGCCAAAGATAAAGAACCTGAAATTTAATGGAATAGGGAAATATCCTGCTGGGGCAATATAAGCAAAATCTTTGCTCAGAGATAGATCAGATTTCTTCTGGTTTATCTAAGAATTAACCCAGACTTTTGAAAAAAGAAGTATGTTTTTGAAACATTAAATAAACTGTCTACAGCCTATGATGGTAAAGGCTACCAGGGAAGGCTAGAGCTTTTTGTTGGGGGGGGAGGTAAATGCACATTCTCCCACTTGTTCTCCAGGTGGAAGTTCTAATTGTATTTGCCAAAGGTATTATAAAGTTTTTACAAAGGATTATGTATTCTTTTTCCTTCCCTTTTGCTTTCCCCTTCTATTCTTCCCCCTCGATGCACATTTACTTCAGTGTGAGTCTATTAAGGTGCTCTCAGTTTTTCCTCACACATTATAAACCACTAAAGACTGGGGCTAGTTCATAGTGGCCATAGTTTCTTTTTTCCTGGGCTGGACAGAAAAATTTAGGAACACCTCAAGAAACTATAAGGAAACAAATGATTATGGAAATGGAGAATTGAGATTCTTGTAACATTTCAACACTATGAAAGTCAGGGCAACGTGATATGCCAACCATAGGGAGAGATCCCTATCAAGTATTTAGCAACAGACCTGTGCATCTGTCAACAAGAATGTTAGTCAGTTATTTCTTTAGCCAAAGTCTAGAAGCTTTGAGAGAAGATTCAGAATTCTGTGATCTCCATGGCTTTAATAACAACAGACCCTGAGGCATTAATTGAATGTAGAAATAATTAAAGTCCTACAGATACATATACATTATGCTAATGCCTAGAGAACTGAAGAAGATCATTTACACACACACACACACACACACACACACACACTTATATACTCTAGGCAGGACAGAAAGGTTGATAGATCAACCATAACACTCTAAAAACTCTATGTTTGAAGTTATAAAATGAAAATAATTACTGTTCTGTGCATAATGAAATGTCCTCTGTCTCTGACAGCATAGATCTCAGTATCAAAGTACCTTGGACTTCATTATGAAAAGAATATTAGAATACTCATCTAAGACAGTAAATCAGGGGTTGTAAACTGTCATTCCATAAAGTGAGTCTGGTCCACTGATTTTTTTTTTTTTGTCTCTAGTGTCTGTTTTATTATTTTCTGAAAAATCAGAAGCCCTGGCAATGCCAGGCTTAACGCATGGGGCACAAAGACTCATCATTTCTTCTCAGCCTTCTACTGTGTGCTCTTGCCACTCTGTTTAGGGACTTGTAGGTGCAACCCTAGGAAAAAATATCACAGTGGCTAATGAGGCAATTTATAGTAAATGAAAGTAAGAAGTTGTTAACGATAAACTATATTGTTGCTTACTTAACTCTAATAATGTGACCAAGAAAAAAAACTAAATGAAAATCTTACTATACAAGGGCTCTTACATAAAGCAACTAACTTGACCAATCAGCCGTGCATGTAGTTAATAAATTAGACAATATGTTAAACTAAAGAAAGACAATGCCTTCTAGGCGCCCATGTTGTGGGAGCTGTTGCCTAATGACATAAATAAGCTGTACAACAAGCAAAACACACACACACAGTTAGTGTTTAGTTCTCCATAAAGTGGTTAAGATAGACAAAATACTCATAAATAATTATAAACAGACTTCTTCAAGTTGTGAGATTATTAGCCAGGGCTTATTAACCACAAAGAGTGAGGGCACAGTCACTTGGCAATTGTACTAGGAACACCCTTATTAACTCAGAGCCAATTCCAGGAACTAGAAGTCAAAACCAGCACAATGAACACAAGGCTAGAGAGCTGTACTTAGGAGGATGAACTTGGGAAACCCAAGCTCTTTGAGATTGTGGAGACTTCAGAGAATCCGTAAGGATAGCACATTCACAGTGGCTGCTTTTGAAGGCCCGAGTACAGTTAAGCCTTTGGGGTTGTGTGTTACAGAGGTGGCATCAAGTTCCTGGCAAGCTACCCTGAAGCGAAGGAAGCAAGGACCTCATGTCATTTGCCACACCATACGGCAGGTGGAGACTGCTCAGGGTGTCATCCAACATCATCTCAGGACAGGTACTATTCTAGAGAGAGTCACTTGATATGTGAAGCTTGTGAAAGCATTCACATTCTCACAGATGATTACATTCACCAGGGGAGAAGACAGGACTATAGCCTGAGAACTTTGCAAGAGCCACACCAAGAATGGACTAGCAATTAGGGGCCCAGCAAAAGTCACAGAAGCCACAGTCAATGGGTCACTACTTACCGAGCTCAGAATAAAGTGACTGAGGGTGTGGGACCCAGGTCAGACTGGGTTTGTAATATTACTTTTATCTATATTGTCATAGTCACTGTCATAAGCGTACTTTCTACTTGTCATGAATTTCCTCTATCCCAGGGATTGTGTTTTCTTATTTTCTTACTTTAGGCTGTTTAAGAGACATTTGGTGAATGAAAGTAAGCTAATTCTTCCAGCCATCCTGCAAGGATTGCAAGGATGAGAAGTTAAGCATCTTGCTCAAGCTGCTATGGCAAATAGACAAAAAGTCAAATCCAGGTCTGCCTCATCCCAGATACCATGAATTTCACATTCTGATGGTTTGTGCTTAGGGCTGAAGAAAGTGTGAAGTTAGAGGGCACCAGGAAGCACTCAAAGAATAGTACAGCAGTGGAAGGAGCAAGAATCGCTGAAGGAGGTCAGCAAGGAGGATCTAAGTGATGGCTAGTGTCCTGGAAAAGACCAGAGAGGGCGTTTCTTGGACAGATGGAAGCTCAGTAAGGTGGACGTGCTAGACTGGGCTTAGGGCTCAGTCCCAGACCTTGGATGCTAAGCATCTGTTTGTCACAAGGCATGGTAATGTATAGGTAATCTCCAGCTGCCACTCTCTATATGATGTTTTACTCCAAGGGCTGAGAAGTTGGGAGGGAGGGATGAGAAGCACATGCACTATGGCTGTGGTCCCAGGTCAAGCCGTCCTTGCTTCTGAATACCTGTGGGGTTATTGGCTCCAGTGTCAGAGGTTTGAAAAGGGTTTTCTCTCACTTTCTGCACAGAATGAGCTTTTAAGAAGGAATGATCCAAACAGCCACACTTTGTGTCACCACTTCTCACAAACATCCATCTGTAACCAGCTGTGGGAATTATGAGCTAGGATGTGGGAACCCATTTGGCATTATGCCTGCAGCTCATCATGACCCTCTGCTCCTTGCTTTAAGAATTCTCAAACAGCTCTTCCAAAAACACCCATCAAGTATGTTTATTCTCCAGGGGTGGAGGCCCTGTCTGTCCCAGCCAGACAGCATTTTGCCTTGCCCCAGTCAGTGGACTGCAGAACATGCAAGTTAGTATGGCAACCAGCTAAGCCATTAGGCTCTTGGGTGCAAGAGTTGATGTGTTACCAATGTCATCTTGCTAACATCCTCCAGTGTGGGACAAATGCAAGACAAATTTAAAGCCAACAGACTTTGTTTTACAAATCTAGCTGGTTCTCAATTTTCCTGACTAATGAGGCACAAAAGCTGCCTGAGAACAATGATAGATAAGTCTGAAGCTGTACCCAGCAAAGCCTACCACCTATAAAGGTCTACAACAAAGCCACAGAAAGGGTATGTCTGGGATACATGCCTAGACTAGATTTTGAACTTCTATTTCCAAGCCGTACTAATGTTAAATACTAAACGGTAGCAAAAACAGATGGACTTAACTCCAAGAAACAAAACAAAACAAAAAAACAAGGAAGGCTGCCAGAGAGCCCAACCTAACAGATTGTTCTAGCCCTATAAATAGGTCAAGTAGGACCCTATGTATGGTTTCAGGGAAAGCTCTGAGAACTGTGTGTGTGTGTGTGTGTGTGTGTGTGTGTGTGTGTGTGTGTGTGTAGACAATTAACTACGCAGAAAGTAACACAAACCCTTTTTTGTTAGAGGCTGTGTTACTGGGGTATGGGTGAGTTGGGGGTATGGGTGAGTTGGATACCAAGATCCTTCGGATCCTTGCAGTAAGTGACCCTTTTGGAAGGTCTCCTAAATTAGCCTCAACAATCCTGAATTCCATATAAGACTCTGTGTTGTGAGTCTAGAATACGAGTAAAGGAAAGGCAACATGTTAAAACAATTCTGGATAAAATTCCGGGCATGGGAGCCTTTCACCTACTTCATTATGGAAATCTGTTGCAATTATTACCAACAAAATCAAGTATCTTCTATTAGTTAAGTCTGTTCCAGAGGGACATACATTGTTTCCAAATTGCCCTGGCTTGCTCCACTCTTGTAACCTATTATAATTTTTTCCACAAGGGTTATTAAGTATTTCTCTTTGTCTAAAGTTGCCTGCAAAGTGTCCTTTCCAAAAACTATTCTTTTGAATTTTTATTAGGGGTAGAGTACATTGAATGATGCCTCATTGTTAGACCAGATTTATGAATCCTATTAAATAATACAGTAACGGGGTGGTTGGGAAGTGTGAGGGAGGAGGGGGATGTGAGGAGTCAGATGTATGAAAACGATTTCCACATACTCATAGGGGAGTGGATCATTATGGCCTTTCCCAGAGAAGCAGGATCACATGCTGATGTTTCCAGTGGCATTGCCTGAAGTGACCTTTATTGGACGTTTGGGCCCTATACCCTATCACAAACTCTGTGTCTCTAGACTTTAGACCCACCTTATTTGTATTGCCATACGTGTCCTCTTATTTTCTTCATCCATGGGGAATACTCAGGGTAATGCAAGTCCCATTTTAGAACTTTAGTACTTAACCATTTACTTGCTATAGAATGAACTCCCAAAGCCCCAACAAGTTGTCTCATTCTGTGATTATTCCCCTCCTGCCTGGTCTTCCATTTTTCTTTTTTTACCTTCTTCTAATCTTGGCCTTGCAATATGAAGGTTCCAATACTGGAAATCCAATCAGAAGAGCCTTTGGGAGGGCATATGCAATTGAGTAGGGTAATTTTTCTAGTCATTGCTTGTCACTTCCTACACTGTGACTTTCTGAAGGTCAAAGTCAGCCATACTGGGAGATAGCTATAAGAACAAGCACTACAGGAAGTTTGACTTCAGAGTTTGGAAGGTGGATGGGAAGGAAGATGTCTCTTTTCTTTGTGATGAGTAATTATTATTTAGGGCACAGTGAAAAACTGGACATTTAGTTCCTTCTTTCCTCTGAGTTCTCCAACTATTTTTTCATTTTTTGTTTTAAACTATACATTATAGGCCATTATGGTCTCATGAAATAAAATGAACTTTTTGGGCTGCATCCAGTATTTTCTTTTTCTTTATTTTATTTTTGTTGTTGAGAGAGAGAAAGAGAGCATGAGTGGTGGGGAGGGACAGAAGGAGAGAGAGAATCTTTAGCAGGCTCCTGACACAGGATTCAATCTCATGACTCTGAGATCATGACCTAAGTGAAAAATCAAGAGTTGGACATCTAACTAATTGAGCCACCCAGATGCTCCCAATATTTTCAAAATAATAAAGTATCTCAGGAGTAAGGATACTTTCTTTCACATACATATATATATGAAATAAGAATGTACTGGATAGAGCCCTAGAATGCATTTATCTATCTACCATAGACTGAGCTCGCTCTTTCTTTCTTTCTTTCTTTCTTTCTTTCTTTCTTTCTTTCTTTCTTTCTTTCTTTCTTTCTCTCTCTCTTCTTCTTCTTCTTCTTCTTCTTCTTCTTCTTCTTCTTCTTCTTCTTCTTCTTCTTCTTCTTCTTCTTTTAAGATTCAAGATTCCATGTCAAAACACATATTCAGAGAACTGCAGGGCCAGGCAGATAACATAATTTTTACTCAGACCACGTACCAGTTAGGACCATACAGGAGATATGGTACATAACTGGAGATTCATGCCCTAGGTAAAGGCACGAACAATTCTGTGTTTTAAAACAGAAAATTCACTGTGCAGGCCTAAGAGAACACACTAGCCTATCAGCCCCTTATTTCAAGGGTTTGCTTAGATGCCACTCCCTCAGGGAAACCTTTCACAGATTTTTTTTTTAAAGATTTTATTTATTTATTTGACAGAGAGAAACATAGCTAGAGAGGGAACACAAGCAGGGGGAGTGAGAGAGGGAGAAGCAGGCTCCCCTCTGAGCAGGGAGCCCAAATGTGGGACTCGATCCGGGGTCTCCAGGATCATGACCTGAGCCAAAGACAGTCGCTTAACCAACTGAGCCACCCAGGTGCCTCACCTTTCACAGATTTAATGAGATTCCCCTGTTATGTGATATTCTAGCACCATATACTTTTTATTGAATCACATATCACAATTTTATCTAATTATCTCAGTGACTGTTTGATAATTGGCTTTCTGTAAAATCAGGGTCCGTGTCTGCTCAGGTCATTTCTGAGGCCACAGTTCCTCACACAGTGCCTGGCACATAATAGGCACATAATGAGTAGGATATATAAATAAACTTTTGTGGAAGGCTAGTAAGGACTGAAAATTCAGTAGTGGGTAGTAAAAACATTCTTCTCAGAAATAATGTCGCTGCTTATTAATTTATCTGGCAGGTCGTACGGAATACCTACTGGGTTTTCAGTCATGTACTGTATGTTGGACACAGAGAATACGCTGCCCTCCTGGCAGCTCACAGTCCAGTTATTCAGTGTTTTTAATAGTTGATTTTTCACATTTCAGTGTTGCTGAATAGGATAATCAAAGTACATTTTAAAAGAAAAATACTTTCCAAAGATTTTGTAAAACATAACACCTAGTTTACTCTGTCTCTGCTTATCATCCTTACCCACACTGATCATCCTCATGACATTATTTCTCGTTAGGATGACTCTTGGCCAATCTAATAGATTCATGGAGAAAATAGAAGCAACACAATCAGAACCATGCTCTGCAGTACTTAAAAAATCAAAAGAAAAGACTAATATGAAAACATTAGTGTATTTGCATTAAGTGATGTAGGCTCTGAATCCCTTTTACCTATTAGTAAATTCACTTGGAAAGAAGGCAGTAAACATCTTGTCCAATTAGAAGATTCACTTGTCCCCTGGAAGAGGAAAAAGATAAAAGCAGAAATAGATAATGGAAGTTTATGGCTGCCAAGAATAACCAGAAAATGAGTTGGATGAGTCCTTGGCTATTACAGAAGTAAGGAAAGGTGAGGAAAAAATATTATTTCCAGTTGACCATTTTTCCTTGCCCTTAGGAAAAGAGTTTGATGGTAGAAATAATTTTGGGCATTAATCCCAACTTTTTCTCATTTTTTCTATGATTTTGGACAAGTGACTTAAATAATATGACTTAGTTTTCTCCTTTGCAAGATGGAAATATTAATACCTCTTTTATAGTGAAGAATATAGTTAATATATTTTAAATATGTAACACATACACAGACCATAGTGTTACGTAAATCAGAGCTCTAATTATTATTCTGTGATGTCTACAAAAATGCCATAATTTCAGGTAATTTTAATGATAAACCAACTAAATTCAGAAAGAATTATAAGAGATATTTTGTTTTTACTGTGGTTTTCTATAAAACCTTTGCATATTCTGAACAATCATATAATGCGAAGTTATGTACTTGTTTGGAAGGGCTGTTTGACAATATAAATGGAAAATGTTTCTAAGAACCACATATGAAGCCTCAAAAATGTAAAAGTATTGAAATTATACAAAGTATGCCCCCCTAACTATAATAGGATAAAATTAGAAATCAGAACACAAAGAGGAATTTGGGAAAGTCATAAAGATGTGGAAGTTAAATAGCATGCTCCTAAATAATGAATCAATGAAGAATCACAAAGATTACTAGAAAATACACTGAGGTGGATGAAAATAAAGACATATAACATAAACATTTATGGGATGCAGCTAAAGAAGTACTTGGACAGAAATTTTTAGCTGTAAATACTTATATTAAAAGAGAATAAATATCTCAAATCAATAACCTAAACACCTACCTTAAGATACTGGAAGAAGAGCAAGCTACACTTAAAACAAGTGGATGGAAGGAAGGAAGAATTAGAAAGGAAATCAATGAAATAGATAATATACAAATAATTGAGAAAATAAAAAAAATTAAAAAAAACTTTTCTTTGAAAAGTTCAATGAATCAAAGTTATTTTTATATCGAGGTATATATTGAGTTTGTAATAGGACGAATAATCTCTTAAGGAAAAAAAAGAAAAGTTCAATGAAGTTGATATAGCTAGACTAAGAAAAACAGAACACTTAGAGAACTCAAATTATAACCCAAATATCCATCAAGTAATGAATGGATATGTACATTCTAGTATATCCATGCAAGAGAATAGTATTCAGCCATAAAAAGCAATGAAGTAGTGATGCGTGCAGCAATGTGGATGGACCTTGAAAACATTATGCCACGTGAAAGATCCCAGATACAAAAGACCACAAATTGTATAATTCCGTTTATATGAAGTATCAGAATAGGCAATTTCATAGAAACAGAAGTAGTTAAATGGGTCTCTACTTCTGAAAATGATGAGAGGGTTGAGGAGTGATTGCTAAAGATAGGAGCTTCGTTTTTAGGGTTTTGAAAATGTTCTAAAATTGTTTGTGGTATTGACTGCACTATTACTAAAACCACTGAATTGTGTACTTTAAATGGATTAATTATATAGTAAATGAACTAAATTTCAATGAACATATTACCAAAATTTTTTGTTTAAACACTGCTATATCCTTCTCCTTCAAATTCTGGATGTCTGTCCTAGAAAAACACATACATTCTCCATGAGTTGAGTACAGAATATTAATAAAATTTTTTTAAGTCCATCAGTGGGAAGTTTAAGTAATTTACAGCAAATTTATAGTATGAAATACCACACTGACATTAAAATGAATGAGATATTTTTCTGTATTAACACAGTTGTATCTTCCACACATTTTTAAGTTCCATTCATGAAAAAAAAACTGTTTTCATATATACATGTACGTATATAAATACACAAAGAAAGGACTTATGAGTGTGTCAAACAATTAATAGTGTTTTCTTCAGGGACGAGGACATCAGTAGGTGGATGGGAATTAGAATAGGAGACGTTGGATGGGGGAACTTTTACATTTTATTGGATAAACTTTTGTTTGCATCTTTCCAACAGCGAAGTGTTTCTGTATCACCAGCATAACATAAAACAGTTAGAAAGCTACATAAAATGGATGGGACCCATGAACCAAATCCCAAGGCATTTTATACCATCACATTGTGGCTGAGCAGAATAAACTGAGGTATCAGTATAGGACTCATATGTTACTGGCTACTCTTTTTAGAGCAGAGTTTTATCCTATGTGATATTTATTTTGGTAGAACAAGGAAGATGTCATACTTTGACAAGAATTCTTTCTGGTGCATGTTCAAGCCTGTGTGTTTATTATTCCCTCTGTCTGGAATCCTCTTCCTGAAAATATCCACGTCTAGTCCTCCTCACTCCTTTACTCCTTTGCTCGGATATTTCTTCTCAGCCATTCTTGCCTGCCCATTCCACCAGAACTTTAATACTCACCCTCCCAGTAGCCCATTCCCCCTTCGTGCTTTATTTTCCTCCTTAACACTCTCAGCCATCAGATGGCCTATAGCATCCACTTACTTTTCTAATGTCCATCTCATCTCACTACAAGTTAAGTCTATGAAGGTAGGGATGTTTGTTAGATGTTTCATGGCTGTAACCAAGATCTAGAATGATGCTTGGGATGTAATATGTTTTCACTAAATTTTTCCTGATGCAGCAGAAGAATGATTTAATAATGGCATTTGGATCAGGCTCATGGTTATGAGAGCTACTGGCAAAGCTGGAATGGAAAAGGGTTGTCTTTGTGAACACTGATCAAATCCTGCCCATTGAGTGAAATGGTTTAAAAATGAGACCTAGGTGGCAACAAGACAGTTTCCAGATTATCTGCAATCGGCCAAAACTCTTGCTCTCATTCATGCAGTAGTCATCACCGAGACTCATAAAGAGGAGAAACATGAGCAGAGATGACGTTTCCCTAGCTCTCCACTTCTAATCAAGCTGAACCAATCATAGAATCACACAAAAAATCTGTGCTTTAATTGAGAAGGAGATTTCAGGGATTTCTGAGCTTCACTTCCACTCATCAGAGCATTGTATCCCCCACCTGAATTTGGAGTTGCAATGAACATAGCTCTATTTCTTTATTAAGCTGACTTTTCCAAAACTATCTGTGAGTGTGTCCTTCTTGGTGAGTCCTTAGTTAATTACACTATTTCTTTCTCCCTCACTATTTCTGTATATGTATGAACATGAAAACACGTTCTTCAGTTTACAAGTCCAACAAACCAAGATACAGTATAGTGATGGGGTGAGTTCTTGGATCTCTCTCTCTGCGTGTGAACATAGCCAGCTTAAAGGCAGAAAGTATTAAGCTGTCTGTACAGTGCAGAGGCAATTTTGCAAGACTGCAAAGAAGAAAGGGGAGATTGAAGAGGATTACCAGCAAAAACACCTAAAGAAAGAGCACCCACAGGTGGGATAGGAGATATTCATAGATTGATTTGGAAAAACTAATTTTTTCTCCATAAATCCACAAGGATTTAATAAAAACAGGAAAGATCTAAAACCATGAGGCAAAGTTTCTTTGAGACTTTTTTCAAGGTGCACTGAATTTAGATATTCCAAAAAGGGTAAAAGATAAATCTATATTGTCATTTTTTAAGACTCCCCTGGGAGACTCTGAATTCTCTTAGAAAGACAAGCCATTCTTATTTTCGAGAGAGCCCTATGCTCTTCACTATTCAATGACGTCTCTCAATTCCATTTAGCTATAATGCTTCTTCTGTAGTGTTTGGAATAAAGAGAAGGACTGCCTTCCTTGGGAAAACTGAAGTATCTTCTTGGTGCCTCCCAGCTCTGGGGTGGATTGGGTCATGGCTTCACTCAGTGTGTTTTATACTGAGGTTCAAAACACGGTGTTCTGTAAGCATTTCTAAGCACTATTATAAAGTACTAATGCTCTTCTGCCCATCAGATCCCAGACTAGCTGCATACTCCTCACCTTTTCATAACAGAGGACTTGTGGCTTGCAGGTCTACCTATTAAAATGACAGAGCAGAGCTCCTAAACAGGTTGGATGAAGGAGCAGGAAGGCCCTGTGAGTTCCTCTTGTGTTCATTCAAACAGACAGCTTTTGGAAATGTTGCTGATCAGGGTCTAGTTGGGTGGATGCCGTGTGCTGCTCTGTCCTCTGTCGCAATGGCTCAGAAGGAGTCTGGAGCCACATGCATCCGGGTGAGCATGCAGGTGGGGCAGATCAAGAATCTGGGGTAAGACTAGGCGCAGCCATTTCAAAAAAAGTCCTCAGTCAGCTGTGTGGACCCCAATATCTCATTCAGTGCAAATGGCATGAAGCCAAACCTCCAGCCCAAGTGTAGGGAGGTTAACTGTTGTTTGGGCTGTTTTTTATCCTTTGGGTTTTGTACAAATTTGAAAACCACAAACAAGAAATCAGTATTTTTGCTTTCATACCCTGTCTCAGTTTCAGTAGATTCCACTCTGTCAGTCGAATGAAAGAAGTATGCTATTCACATCTCATATTTCCATAAGCACATCTATTTTACTCATAGTACAAAGTAGTAATTATTCCAGTAAAACAGTGATGAAATATTAATGACGATGAAATTAGGAGATTGGCACTGCTGATGGCAACACAAAGATTTATTTATTTTTTCTATCACCAAAGTGGTTTGTAGCGTACTCCTTGTCCCAGGCCTCGGAGATAATTAAAATTCTTTGACTACACAAGTGTCTCATGAAGTGTGTTAATAAGATTGTTTTCTGATATGCAAAAATGTCCTGACAGGGTTTTGAAACGCCTTCTGCACATCCCCAACCAATTATCCTACAAAATGCAACTCTTTCTCTTTGTCTGTCATTAGATCCTGAATAGATAGCATTTGACTCGACTGCCTAATTCTGACTTCATTTTCAGGTCTGATCCTATAGTAATGTTGTGAGGCATTTACTTAGCAACGGGGGGTCAATGTTTATTTTAAGTGTGATTTCCTTTCTTCCGCCTCTTTGGAAACATGTCTCATTTAAGCAGCATGCCTTCCGTTTCTTCAGAGAGTGAGCATGTGTTTGCACACACACACACATTGGCTTGTTTGCTCTTCCTCCCCGTGGTGATTCTGATGAGGTAAGGCTGGGCACTGGCAAAAGTCTCAAGTGTGGACCGACTGTGCTGCCCTTTTATTAATGCAGGAAGGAAAATATAATTTCTGCCTGTTCAAGCTTTGTGTTGGTGTGCTAGGGATGCTGTAAGAAGGTACCACACACTAGGTGGCTTCAACACCGGAAATTTGTCTCACAATTCTGGAGGCTTCGAAGTGTGAGATCAGCCTGTTGGCGCGGCTGGTTCTTTAGGAGGGTGGGGAAGGAGAATCTGTTCCATTTTGCTCTCCCAGCTTCTGGTGGTTAGCTGACACTAGCTCTGGCAGTCCTTGGCTTGCAGGTCTGCTTTCTCATCCCATGACATTCTCTCCCGTGTGTGTGCGCGCGCACCTGTGTCCAGATTTCTCCTTTTCATAAGGACTTCGGTCATATTGGATTAGGAGCCACCGTCCTCTAGGATGATCTCATCTTAATTTAATTATGCTGTCATGACCCTATTTCCAAATAAGGTGCTATACTCAGATACCGGGGATGAGGATTTCCACATATGCCTTTAGTGGGGAGCACAGTTCAACCCATAATAAGCTTTGAGTAACAGACCACTTAATTCCATGAAGATATATTGAATTGTAAGTTCAAAATAATAAAGCAGAGAAGTTAGTGTTTTGAGATTAGCATGGCATTTGCTTTTCATCTCCTAGTAACTCCCACCAAAGGACCCTTGGGTGGGTGCCTTCGTCAAGCATTGGGAAGAAGGGTACAACCAACGCCAGAGGGGTTGCTGTCAGAAATTTGGTGTGACCTTGTGTAGCCTTTTCTAGTATAAGATACAAAAAAGACTTTATTACCATGTTCTTTTCACTCCAGTCACTGTTTCTCTCACTGCTTCTGTTCGTTTTGGTAGGCATATGAAACTCTGCGCTTCATTAGCAGAGCATAGCCTGTATTGGGGTCTGACCTGGTTCAGTCACAAGGTATCTGTTAAATTGAGCCTAGAAAACCTTTCTTAGTTTGTGGATTCATGTAGTGCAGTAAGTTAAAGGTTTAAAACTCAGTGCTCATAAGCTATCTTCTCGACCCTGAAGGAAATTTTTACAGGATACTGAGTTGGAATAGTTGTAGTAGAAGTCATAGTAAGTGTCCCATATTTTAATGGAAAATAGAAAGGTTTTAATGATTACTGTCTATTTTTTTCTGTTCACTGGACAAAAAAAAGATGTATGCTTATAGGCCAGGACATAATTAAATCAGGTTCCTCATTTCCTTCAATATTACATCATGATGAGAAACTATTCTGGGGGCACCTGGGTGGCTCAGTTAAGTGTCTGACTTTAGCTCAGGTCATGATCTCCCAGGGTCCTGGGATCGAGTCCTACCTCATGCTCCCTGCTCAGCAGGGCATCTGCTTCTCACTCTCCCTCTGACCCTCCCCTCTGCTTATGCTGTCTCTCTAACCCAAATAAATAAAATCTTTAAAAAAAGAAAATACTCTGCCACCCACTCACTTTACAAACAGTGGAGTTCTAGCAATCTCCTTTAAGGTCCATGATGACAAGTGCCACCTTAATCCACAGGCCTATTTCAGCAACCTCCCCTCCAGTACCCATCAGTTCTCTATAATTAAGAGTTTGTTTCTTGGTTTCTCTCTTTTTTTCTTTGCTCATTTATTTTATTTCTTAAATTCCACATTTGAATAAAATCATATGGTATTTGTCTTTCACTTCTCAACATTATACTCTCTAGCTCCATCCATGTTGTTTAAATGGCAAGATTTCCTTCTTTTTATTGTTGAATAATATTCACTGTGTGTATATGTGGGCATGTGTGTATACATACATACTTATCTTCCTTACCCATTCATCACTTGATGGACACTTGGGATGTTCCCGTAATTTCGTGGTTATAGATAATGCTGCTGTAAACATTGGGGTGTGTGTATCCTTTTGAATTCGTGTTTCTATAATTTTGGGGTAAATACCCAGTAGTGCAATTGCTGGATCATCGGGTAGTTCTTTTCTTAAAAAAAAAAAAAAAAAGATTTTATTTACTTATTTGACAGAGAGATCACAAGTAGGCAGAGAGGCAGGCAGAAAGAGGAGGAAGCAGGCTCCCTGCTGAGCAGAGAGCCCAATGCAGGCCTCGATCCCAGGACCCTGAGATCATGAGATCATGACCTGAGCTGAAGTCAGAGGCTTTAACCCACTGAGTCACCCAGGCGCCCGAGGGTAGTTCTATTTTTAACTTTTTGGAGGAACATCCTTACTGTTTTCCATAGTGGCTGCACCAGTTTGCATCCCCACCAACAGTGCACAGTGTTGCTTTTTCCCTGCATCCTGGCCAACACCAGTTATTTCTTGTAGTGTTGATTTTAGCCATTCTGACAGGTGTGAAATGATGTCTCATAGTTTTGATTTGCATTTCCCTTATGATCCGTGATGTTGAACATCTTTTCATGCTTTTGTTGGACATCTGTATGTCTTCTCTAGCGAAACATCTGTTCATGTCTTCCACCCATTTTTAAATTGGATTTTTCATTGTTGGGTGTTGAGTTGTATCAGTTCTTCATATATTTGGGATACTAACACTTTATCACGTATGTCATTTCCATATATCTTCTCCCATTCTGGAGGCTGCCATTTAGTTGTATTGCTTGTTTCCTTTAATGTGCAGAAGCTTTTCATTTTGATATGGTTCCTATAGTTTATTTTTTACTTTGTTTCCCTTGAGTCTGGAGCCGTATATAGAAAAAATGTTGCTACAGTCCCTCATGTATCATTTTTAATATCTGTTAATGTTTTTAAAATGTCTTCTGGTAACATGCCTTTTCAATATTGGCATAATAGAGTATGTGGATTAGTTTTCCTTCACTAGCTATATATGATATAGCTAGTGAACATAAAATATAATTAATGTAGTTCCATATATGCTGAGAAATGATTCAATTCTGTGCATCAGTGACCTTAGCCAAATGTGAAGCAAAATGTTTTCTGGCAACTATAGAAGCTTGTACACATTCTGTGGTATGACATTACTCATATATTCTTATCAGTGCTTTCACTTCTACTAAACTATGGAACTGACTCTGTGTTCTTTGGAATCACTAGAGGTTTATGGTTCACGCTTCAAGAAACAGTGCTACCTTGATGGGGAGACAATAAAGCTGTTTTAAAAATTATGTTAAAAACATTTAAAGGGAAGATGAGTAGGGTAGATGAGGAAATGAAGGAATGATGAGATGAGGGAAATGAGAGCATGTTCTTTTATACAAACTCATTCTTCGGGTTAAATATGCCAAGGCAGGAAGTGACATCAAGAGCAACTAAAATCTTATGACCAGGTGGCCCTACTCTTCTGACCCTCATCCCCAAAAGGAATGGAAGCGATTGAGAATCAAGGGCTCTCGGTCAGTGACACCAGTCTTTCCTTGTTGGGGATCCTTTCAGAGCACAGAGCATTCTTCGTTCGTTCTGTTGGTACTAGTCACCCACATTGAACCTCTGGGGCAGGGGTTGCATGTTTGGCGGTGCTATAGCCTCGATGTCTGTGTCCTCCCAAAATGCATATGTTGATACCCAGTCCTCAGTATAATGGTATTTATAGGTGCAGCCTTTGAGAAGTGATTACGTCATGAGGGTGGAGTCCTCATGAAAGGCCATAATGCCCTTATAAAAGGGGTTCCAGAAAGCTTCTTGCCTCCTTATGCCTTGTGAGGACAGAGCATGAAGATGGTATGGAACCAGGAAATGGACTCTCACCAATATCCAATCTGAAGGAGCCCTGGGTTTAGACTTCCCAGCCTCCAGAACTATAAGAAATAAATTTTTGTTGTTGATAAACCACGAAGTCTATGGTATTTTGTTATGGCAGCCTGGACTAAGACAAAGAGCAAGCAGTTTGAATGGAGTAGGTTACCACCTTTATATGCCACATAAGTTTCTGCCTATGCTTCTCTCCGTGTCTGGCCATCATCATCCCATTTCCTAGCACAGATTTATAATGCTCACCACATTAATACGGTAATGACTCTACAGGCTACTTGTCTCTCAAGAGTGCTTTCACACTCATTATTTCATTCGGATGTGACTAACATACCCCGTCCAAGCAAAGAACATTTTCCCCCTCAACTGGAAAGAGGTATTGAATACAATTCAGTCATAAAACCTCCTCCTCCTTGAAGAGAAATGTTTGTGCAGTTGATGGTCTCTGCAATGACAGGGAAAAGAATGAGAGCTTTCTACCTTCTTACCTGTTTCTGAAATTTAGTTTTTGCTAAAAGAAAGGACATGAAAATTTGTAAGAAGTTCATTGGCATGAAAAGGTAGTTTAACCCATTAAAAAAGGAAGACACAGAACTCTCCAAACATGGGTGCAGCTCAGAAGTCTTTACTCATCCACGTACTCAGATTTGTTGACATGGCGACATGTTCCTCAGCCCTATGGAAACTTCCAAGTATTGTACTGTACTGAAAACACACATTCCTCTAGTTTAGACACGTAACTTAAACATCATTGCTGCTGCAAATAGCTAAAATATTTTTTTAAATTTTATTTATTTATTTGACATAGAGAGAGATCACAAATAGGCAGAGAGGCAGACAGAGAGAGGAGGAAGTAGGCTCCCTGCTGAGCAGAGAGCCCGATGTGGGCCTCGATCTCAGGACCCTGAGATCATGACCTAAGCCGAAGGCAGAGGCTTTAACCCATTGAGCCACCCAGGCACCCAGCAGCTAAAATCTTTAATCATATTGATGGTGTCTGCAAGACTTGGATTTTAAGAATGCGGAGTTATTTTCAAGGACGCCTATATTTATGCTCCAAATACCCAGTTTCTGGATGTGAGCTAGGTTTTCTCTATAGTGATGGATAGGAGCTGCCTCCTCTTTCCCTTCGTCCCTCCTTCCCTCCCTTCTTTCCTTCCTTCCTTTTTTTCCCCTTTCTTTCTCCCATCCTCACCCCCTCCTTCCTTTATTCTTTCCATAGTTATTTAGACCTGCCATGCAGCAAGTTTGATTCTCTACTGCACAGATTATGAGATAAATACATCACTTGCCCTCCCTTAAAGATGCTTATAAACTAATAAAGAGACAGATATTTCATTCTTGTGTTATCAACTCAAGATGCATCTTTTCTTACCAGTATCTTCTTTCATGTGTCATTAATACACTTCTGCTTCTTTAAAGGAGGTTTGAACAGCTGTGAAACTCCATCCCATCTCACATTCTCAGGGCAAAAAGCAATGAGTTCCAATTAGTATATGATACAACTAGTAAACATAAAATATAATTAATGTATTCTACATCTTAATTTGAGCCCCTGGATTGAGGTGTGGTTTCTCTGTATTCATGCAAACTTGAGTTGCAGTGCTTCCTTTTCCATAAATGTGACTTTAATACCTGAATCCCTTCCCAAGCACATAAAATACAACATTGTTCAAAAATGAATGATCGAGATATCAGGAATAGTAAGAAAAGTCCCCACATGGCAGGTAATTTGGAAAGCAGGGCATAATCCCAGGAGGCACAGGTGAGGTTCCACTTGTTGGTTAATCCTGGGTAGGAGTGTGCGTAGGAGATCAGGATTAATTTGTTTCTGGTTTAATTTTAAGATGCTCAGAGAAACAGAATAAAGCTTGCAAGCCCATGAGGGCAGAGCTAGAAACCTTGTAGGCCTATGCCTTAGCAAAATACAAGACTGAAAAAGCTATGACCAGTGATATGGGAAGGCAACAGGCAAGTTTATATATCTCGCCTAAATTCCTGAAGAGTTGACTTTGGGTCTGCCATGCACATTGTGGGGCTTAAATTTCTACTACCTCAAAGGCCTCAAGGCTCAGTAGTCCCCAAACTAAGAAATTCACATCATCGTGCTCCTGTACCGGTGATAATTCTGGGATGCTTATTACACGTGAAAACAATACCACTCCACAGACTATGTGTCCCTGACTCCAGTGGATTAAGTGCCTCTGACACTGAGATTTTTCACAAGGAAATAATACAGGATGGGGGAGGAATGGAAGACGTAGACAGGTCACATTAGAAGGTCAATCTTTTTGTGTTATAGCATAATTTAATAGGAAATATAAACTCACTGTGTTCAAATAATTAAATTAATAAAAATAATCAACTATAAAAATACACAATAAACAACAACAAAAAAGATTAAAACAAATGAAATGGAACTTTAAAATTAAGCAGTAAACAAACAGCTTGTGGAACATATTACAAACAACTGAAGTAAGGAAAATAATGAACCAGAACATAGATCTGAGGAAATAAAGTAAAATGTAAGTGAGAAAGGTAAAGAAATTAAAGCCACAAAAGAGAGATTCAGTGTCATGAGGGAGTTAATGAGAAGGTCTAATATATATCTGCTGAAAGTTTAAGAGGAAAAAGAAAAGGAATGATGAAGAGTCAAATAGTAACAAGAAGATGGCTGAGAATTTTACAAATGATGAAAAGCATGGATCTTTAGGTCCAACAATAAAATGTTTAAAGTAAGACAAATAAAGAAAAAAAAAACTGACAATAGGCTTGTCATGGCAACAATAGAGGCTAGGGTACAATTAAATAATATTTTCATGTTGCTGAGAAAAAAATAACTGTCAACCAAGAATTATAAACTAAACAAACTATCCATCAATGGTGGAAGTATAGTAAAGACAATTTTAGAAACATGAGAAGACACAGAGGCACTACCACCCACATAGTCTCACTAATGCAGCTATTCAAGGATTTACCTCAGAAAGAAGAAATTCAAACCCAGAAGGAAGAAGAGGGTTTCCAAAAGCAATAGTGGGCAAAACAATTGGCAAACACAGGGTAAACCTAAACACATGTTAACAATAAGAAAAATGAAAATAATTATGAAGAATGTGTTTAAAAAAATCAAGTGGAACTAAAATTTTGAGAAAAAATGACATTTAAGAAAGGAATGGGTAATTATTTTTAAGATTCTGAACTTCACCAGTTTCTAAACTGATAACATTTAGAAATGTGGTAAAATTTTTTATTCACTTTGTACTTTGTTCAGACAGGCATACATTTTAAAAATAAATGGATAAACCATAAAACCATAAAGATTAAATGTATAATTTCCTAACTGAAAGGAAAGAAAGAATTATGGAAACTAACCATTCCCATGCTTGTTTTGGGAGGAAAAAAAAAGCAAAGAAAAGTTTGTGAGAGAGAAATCATAAAGTCATAAAAATGAAAACTGTCAGGAATAGACTAACTTTAAATAAACTATCTCATCATTTGAAAGACAAGGATCATCAGTTTGGATTAAGAAAACAGAATCCAGAGCCACCTGGGTGGCTCAGTTGTTAAGCATCTGCCTTCAGCTCAGGTCATGATCCTGGAGTCATGGGATCCAGCCCCCCCATCAGGCTTCCCACTCAACGGGAAGCCTGCTTCTCCCTCTCTCACTCCCCCTGCTTGTGTTCCATCTCTAGCTGTGCTTCTCTTCATGAAATAAATAAAATCTAAAAAAAGAAAAAAGAAAGAAAGAAAAGAAAAGAAAACAGAATCCAGCTATTTGATCTTTACAAAAGTTTCTCATTGTCTTATTCTGTATATCTTAGTCTGTTTGGGCTGCCATAGCAAAATACCAGGCTGGGTGGCTTAAACAACAGAAGTTTATTTTCTCATAATTCTGGAGACTAGAAGTCCAAGATTAAGAAGCTGTCAGGGTCAGTTTTGGTGAGACCTCCTATCCTGGCTTGTAGATGTTCTATTGTCTTTTCTTATAGGAACACTAATCCTACCAGATCAGGGTTCCACTCTTGTGACCTCACTCAACCTTGGTTATTTCCTTAGAGGCCTCATCTCCAAATACAGCTATTCTGGGGGTCAGGACTTCAACATATGAATTTAGGGACATGGAGCAGAAACATTTATTTTTATAACACTGGTCTTTCAGAAAACAAAACATGAGGCAACAGCCCCACTGCTAACCCTTTATTTGGTGAGTGCCAACACAGAGCAAGAGAATGAAAGGGAAAAAAGGAAGTAAAAACTGATGAAAACCACAAAGTTGGAGAACTCATGATACCTGATTTCAAAATTTGCTCTAAAGTTACAGTAATTGAGGCAACAAGGTGTTGGTGAGAGAACAGAGAAACAGATGAGTAGTGCAGAATAAAGGCACACAAATACAGCCAACTGATCTTTGGCCCAGGAGAAAAGGCAGTCAGGTGGAGAAAGACTGAAAGCAAATCATCAGCAATCCTGGGTCTCCAACTGCTGACTTCTCAGCAGTGATGTTAGATGTCAGCAACTAGATGTCCATCCGTGTGAGAAAGAATCTAGATTCAGACCTTACCCCTTACCCAAGAGTTAACTCAAAATGGGTCATGGAGCTCAATGTAACATGAGAAACTGTGAAGACTGTAGAAGACAACACAAGAGAACAATCTATGAGCTTGGGTTTGGAGATGAGCTTTTAGCTACAACACTAGAAACATGACCCAGGAAAAAAAACAAAAACTGATTAAGTAGAACTTTACTCTTATTTAAAAGCTGCTATGTGAAAGACACGGTTGAAAGAATGCAAAGACAAATCATAGATTAGAAGAAATATTTGCGAGATGCCTATCTGGTGAAGTATTTGTGTTAGTCTGGGCTCTCTAGAAAAATAGAACCAGTAGGATATATATATGTGGCTATATTTATATATGCTACTAATATATATAGGATATTTATTTTTATTCTATTTTATATGCTATTAAATCTTTTAATAATATATATTATATTAGGAACAATGTAAAATAGAACCAATTATAAAATAGAAACAATAGGAGGTATATATATATATATTTAATTATAAGGTTAATTATAAGGAATTAGCTCATAGGATGATAAAGCCTGAGAAGTTGAGAGACGTCCCAGGATCTTCAATCAGCAAGTTGGAGACCCAGGATTGCTGATGATTTGTTTTCAGTCTGAGTCTGAAGGGTGGAGGAACAGGAAAGCCAGTGGTGTAAGCTCCATCCAAGTTTGAATCTGAAGGTAGAAGACTGATGTCCTACCTGGAAGGCAGTCAGGTAGAGTGTCTTCCCCTCCTAGTGGGATGGCCTTTTGTTTTAGGCAAGCTTTCAATTGAATAGATGGGGCCCACCCACATTAAGGTGAGCAATCTGCTTTACTAGATCTACCAGTTCACATGTTAACCTCATCCAAAAAACTCTCATAGATGCACTCAAATAAATGTTTGGCCAAATATCTTGGCATCCCATAGCCCAATCAAAGTGACATTAAATTACCTATTATAGACTTGTGTCCAAAACATACAAAGAATCCTTAAAGCTCAACAATAAGAAAATAGACAGTCCAAATTAAAAATCTAAATCTCCAATTAAAGATCCGAACAGATACCTCATTAAAGGAGATTTACAGATACGCATATATAAAGAGGCGCATTATTACCTGTCAGTAGGGAATTGCAAATTAAAACAATAACAGATACTAATACATACCTATAAGAATAATTAAAGTATACTTTAAAAAAAGCAACACTGTCAATACTAATTGCTAGAGAGGATACAGAACAACAAGAACTCTCATTTATTGCTAGTAGAAGTGTAAAATGGGCAGCCACTTTGGAAGACAGCCTGGCAGATTCTTATGAAACTAAAAATAGTTTTACCATACAGTCCAGCTCTTGTGAGCCTCAGTATTTATCCAACTGATTTGAAACTTAAGTTCACACAAAACCTGCACATAAATGTTTATAGTAACTTTATTCATAGCCCCCAAAACTAGAAGTAACAGACATGTCCTTTTAATTGGTGAATAGATAACTGTGGTATATCCATATAATGGGATATTATTGCAGCCATGAAAAGACATGCAAAGAGGAGCCTTAAAAGCATATTGCCAAGTGAAAGAGGCCAGTGTGAAAAGTCTACATACTGTCTGATTCCAATTATATCACATTCTGAAATAGGCAAAAGTAAAAAGTAAAATGATCAATGATGCTGACCCTGGAACAGAAAAGGGTATTAGAAATCTGAATAAAATACGAACTTCAGTGAGTAGTAATGTCTTGGTATTGATTCATTAATTGGAACAAATTTACTGTAGCAAAATAAGGTATCAAGAAAGGTGGCTGGCATGGGGTATATGGTAATTCTCTGTACTATATAATTTCCCCATAAATCTAAATCATTTATATATATATGTATATATATATATGTATATATGTATATATATATATTTTTTTTTTAAGGAGCATGGCAAAAAATAATGTCATTTATTACTGCACTAGCTACCTCTTTTCAGCAAAGTCAGAGAAATAACAAATTAAGTTGCCATCTTCACTTAGAATGCAGGTTTCCTCTAGAATGGTGTAAGGGTTAACTTCTTCCTTTAGTAGTTAATGAGAGAGAAAAATAGGGAGAATTTATCAATTGATGTGGAATATATAACTATTCCAAATCTATATGTACATAATAGCATAACCTTCAGATATGTAAAATTTAAACTTACTGAATGACAAGAAAAAAACTTGCAAATCTCCATTATATTTGGATTAAAATATATCTCACTGAAGAATTGATCTCGCATTCAAATGAAATTCTATATCTTAACCACACGATAAATCTTTATCCAATAAAATCTTACAGATAGCTACAGCAGTAATTAAGGAATAAATATATTATGCTCACATAGAACATTTATAAAATTTTCTTGTGTGTTAGGGCATAAAAACATTGTTCACAAATATTGAAAAAATGGTGTTATGTAGCAACCTTTTCTAACCACAAAAC
Organism: Spilogale gracilis; assembly: GCA_004023965.1. NCBI lineage: Eukaryota > Metazoa > Chordata > Mammalia > Carnivora > Mephitidae > Spilogale > Spilogale gracilis. The sequence goes on from PITA01004249.1 coordinate 120,218, forward strand.
AGTGGGGTTAGTTCAAGTTCCCCAGCAGCACACCTTAGGACCAGAATTGATTGGAGATGGTTTATTTTTCTTGAGGCCATGAACACTAGCAAGGGGGTGGGGAAGGACCAGAGTAGACATCTGGGAGATTAATCCCATAGAGCAACTCTGGTAAATGATGTAAGCGTGTCTCAAAAGTATTCCATTCAAAAGGTGAGGCACTGGGGTGTTTAGGTACAAACTCCTAGGAGGCATTGGTCAGTGGTTCTTCCTGGTAATTCTTCTGCACTTCCAACCTGCCTGTATGTGGACAGAACAGTCCTCTGTGATTTCAGAATATTTCTTTGGCTCAAAGCAGCTAAAGGCAGTCAATTGAAAGTTACTTGGAGCACAGTGAAATAATAATGTCTAAGGAAGGGGCACCTGGATGGCTCTCCTGGTTAAAAGCATCTGACTTCACGGGCGCCTGGGTGGCTCAGTTGGTTAAGCGACTGCCTTCGCTCAGGTCATGATCCCGGAGACCCGGGATCGAGCCCCACATCAGGCTCCCTGCTCGGCGGGAAGCCTGCTTCTCCCTCTCTCACTCCCCCTGCTTGTGTTCCCTCTCTGGCTGTGTTTCTCTCTGTCAAATAAATAAAACCTTTAAAAAAAAAAAAAGCATCTGACTTCAGCTCAAGTTATGATCCTAGAGTCCTGAGATCAAGCCCTGCGGCAGGTTCCCTGCTCAGCGGGAAGTCTGCTTCTCTCTTAGCCTGCCGCTCCCCCCACTCGTGCTCTCTGTCACTATCTCTATCTCTCAAATAAGTAAAATATTTAAAAAAAATTTTTTTTTGTTTAAAAACAATCTGCGGCCCCAGCATACCCCTAACTGACAACAGCTGAAGTGAGTGGCAGTCCTTATTACCCAACAAAAAAGGTAAGATGGCACAAATTTCAATGATGGAAATAAAAGAAGGGGCAGTAATGCAAATGTAAGAGAGACTAAAAAATTCATAAGTAGACACCCTTAATTGTGTGTATAATGGAGTAATGAGCATCACACTCACCTTCCCAATGTAAATACCTTTTGAACAAAGTATATAAAGAAGCTCTTCTCTTTGGGCAACAGGCAACACATGGCTGTGATCCTCAAGTTAAGGGATGAACGTGAGGGGTGAGATCAGCTTCACATTTGCCCAGTTCTCTGCCTGGGGACCCTTTCCAAACTGTGGTATCAGGAAGCAGGGACCTATCAGATAGCAATGGTAGGTAGGCCTGCAAGGAGAATTCAGATGTTGGAATTTGGACATATAGAAGCATTTGGAATTGGTGTAAGCATGGTCCCAGGAGGAGAGAGTTGTCCTAGAAATCTTCAGAAGTGTTATTTGGACTGTTTAGCAAGCATTCAGCTGTGCATGCACAAAGAAAAACTCTGGCATGACAGTCATCAACAAAACAGGGATTCTAAGAGTGACATGGTACTGGGAAACAATGGAGCTTTGGCAAGGAGAAGTAGAGAGACCTCAGGAACAATTAGGCCACTCAGAGAAAAGAAACCCTAGAAATACCATGCCTGAGGAGCAGAGCTACTCTGCCTCATGATGAGGGTTATTCTAGACTCATCAGAAATGTCTAAAATCAAGCTTCTACAGGATAAAACTGATTTACCATAAAATTCCGCCATCCTTTTTTTAAATTTCTTTTTATTGTTACTTAAATTTTTTTTCAGTGGTCCAAGATTCATTGTCCATTCCCCACACCCAGTGCTCCATGCAATAGATGCCCTCAGTACCCACCACCAGGTTCTCCTATCCCCCCACCCCCTTCCCTCCAAGTCCCTCAGTTTGTTTCTGTGTCCAAAGTCTCTCTTGTTTTGTTTCTCTCCCTGAATTACCCTACTTCCCATTTACTTTCCTTCTCCTACTATCCTCTATATTATCCCTTATGCACCACAAGTAAGTGAAACCATGTGATACTTGACTTTCTCTTCTTGGCTTATTTCACTCAGCACAATCTCTTCCAATCCAGTCCATGTTGCTACAAAAGTTGGATATTCATCCTTTCTGATGGAGGCGTAGTATTCCATTGTATAAATGTACCACATCTTCTTTATCCATTCGTCTGTTGATGGGCACCTTGGCTCTTTCCACAGTTTGACGATTGTGGCCATTGCTGCTATGAACATCGGAGTACATATGGCCCTTCTTTTCACTACATCTGTATCTTTGGGGTAAATGCCCAGTAGTGCAATTGCAAGGTCATGGGTAGCTCTATTTTTAATTTTTTAAGGAATCTCCACACTGTTTTCCAAAGCGGCTGAACCAGCTTGCATTCCCACCAACAGTGTAAGATGGTTCCCCTTTCTCCGCAGCCTCTCCAACACTTGTTGTTTCCTGACTTGTTAATTTTGGCCATTCTGACTGGTGTAAGGTGGTATCTCAGTGTGGTTTTGATTTGAAGTTCCCTGATAGCTAATGACGATGAAGATTTTTTCATGTGCCTGTTAGCCATTTGTATAGGTGCCTCTTCATGTCTCTTGCCCATTTTTTTGATGTGTTCATCTTCTTTTTGGATGTTGAGTTTGAGTAGTTCTTTATAGATCTTGGATACCAGCCCTTTGTCTGTAGTGTCATTTGCAAATATCTTCTCCCATTCTGTGGGTTGCCTCTTTGTTTTGTTGACTGTTCTCTGTACAGAAGCTTTTTATTTTGATGAAGTACCAGAAGGTCATTTTGCTTTTGTCTCCTTTGCCTTTGGAGACGTGTCTTGAAAGAAGTTGCGGTGGCCGATGCCAAAGAGGTTACTGCCTATGTTCTCCTCCAGGATTTTGATGGATTCCTGCCTCACGTTGAGCTCTTTCATCCATTTTGAGTTTGCCTTTGTGTGTGGTGTAAGAGAATGGTCTAGTTTCATTCTTCTATATGTAGCTGTCCAATTTTCCCAGCACCATTTATTGAAGAGACTGTCTTTTTTTCCACTGGATATTTTTTCCTGCTTTGTCAAAGATGATTTGCCCATAGATTTGTGGGTCCATATCTGGACTCTCTACTCTGTTCCTTTGGTCTATTTCTCTGTTTTTGTGCCACCCTCCTTAAATGAAGACAATATAAGCCAAACTCTCAACAATGTAGAACCCATAAAGTTGTGCATACAATAAAAATAATTGGACATATAAGGAAGCAGGAAAACATGATTCAAAGTAGGAGAGGAAATAGTCAATAAAAACAACAATAAGAAAGATGTTGGAATTAGCACAGAAAGATGTTAAAACGGTGAAAACAGAAGTCTATTCAAAGGCTTAAAGGAAAAGGTGGCCAGAATGAGAACATAGGAAGGCAAGCTCAGCAGAAAAATAGAAACTACATAAAAAGAGCCACACGTGAATTCTAAAACTAAAATAATACAATATCAAAAATTTTTTAAAGTCTCTACATGGGCTTAAAAGTGGATTGGGTTTTCAGAGTACAGATCCTGTATATCTTTGGTTAGGTTTATTCCTAGGTATCTAATGGTTTTTGGTGGAGTTGTAAATGGGATCAATTCCTTAATTTTCTTCTGTCTCATTGTTAGTATATAGAAATGCAACTGATTTCTGTGTGTTGATTTTATATCGGCCATGTTGCTGAATTCTTCTATGAGTTCTAGCAATTTTGGGGTTTCCACATAATATGTCATCTGTGAAGAGTGAGTGAGTGACTTCTTTTTCAACTTGAATGCCTTTTATTTCTGTTTGTTGTCTGATTGCTGAGGTACTATGTTGAACGAGAGTGGTGAGAGTGGACATCTCTGTCATGTTTCTGACCTTATGGGAAAAGCTCTCAGTTTTTCCCCATTGAGAATGATATTTATTGTGGGCTTTTCTTATATGGGTTTTATGATACTGAGGTATGTTCCCTCTGTCCCTACATTGTGGAGAGTTTGAATCAAGAAAATATGCTGTATTTTGTCAAATGCCTTTTCTGTTTCAATTAAGAGGATTTTATGGTTCTTGTCCCTTCTTTTGTTAATGCGATCTATCACATTGATTGATTGGCAGATACTGAACCACCTTTGCAGCCCAGGAGTAAATCTCACAAGGTCATGGTGAATAACCCTTTTAATGTACTGTTGGATCCTATTAGCTAGTATCTTGGTGAGAATTTTTGCATCCATATTCATCAGGGATATTGGTCTATAATTCTCCTTTTTGGTGGGTCTTTGTCTGGTTTGGGGATCAAGGGAATGCAAGCTGGTACAGCCAGTATGGGAAACAGTATGGAGTTTCCTCAAGAAGCTAAAAAATAGAGCTACCTACGACCTAGAAATTGCACTGCTAGGTATTTACCCCAAAGATACAAATGTTGTGATCTGAAGGGGCACCTGCACCCCAATATTTATAACAGCAATATCCACAACAGCCAAACTATTGGAAGAGCCAAGATGTCCATTAAGAGATGAGTGCATAAAGATGTGGTATACACACACACAATGGAATATCAGCCATCAGAAAGGATAAAATCTTACCATTTACATCAATGTGGATGGAACTGGAGGTTATTATGCTGAGTGAAATAACTCAGTCAGAAAAAGACAATTATTCTATGCTTTCACTCATGAGCTATATAAGAAACTGCTCAGAGGATCATAGGGGAAAGGAGGGAAAACAGAGTAGGAAGAAATCAGAGAGTGAGACAAACCATGAGAGACTCTTAACTGGGGGAAAAGAAACTGAGGGTTACTAGAGGGAAGGTAGGTAGGGGAATGGGTAACTGGGTGACAGACATTAAGGAGGGCACATGATGTGATGAGCACTGGGTGTTATATGGACTGAGTTACTGAACTCTAGATCTGAAATTAGTGATGTTCTATATTTTGTCTAATTGAACTTAAATAAAAAGAAGTGGATTGGAAATTGTAGAAGAAAATATTAGTGAATCTGAAAATAGGTCAATAGAAACCATCCAAATTTAGACACATAGAGAAAAAAAAGTGAAAGTAACAAATAGGGCCTTAGTGACCTATGGTACAGGAAGCAAATATATGCATCATTAGAAACCCAAAAGGGAAGGAAAGATTGGGGCAGAAAAATAAAACAAAAAAAAAAAGAAGAAGAAGAAGTAATGACTAAAAATTTTCCAAATTTGATGGTAATCATGACCTGTATTTTTATAAAGTTTTAAACACTCAAGGCTTCTGGGTGGTTCAGTCAATTAAGCATCTGGCCTTGGCCCAGGTCATGATTCCAAGGTCCTAGGATCAAGCCCTGTGTGGGGCTCCCTGCTCAGTGGGGAATCTTCTTCTTCTCCCTCTACCCCTCCACCCATTCTCTCTCTCTCTCTCTCAAATAAATAAATAAAACTGTAAAAAGAAAGTAAACTTTTTTTAAAAAGTTCAAAAACTGCTAACAGAATAAATACATAGACAGCCACACCTAGGTACATCATAATCAAATGGCTAAAAATAAATAGAAAAATCTTAAAGACAGCCAAACAAAAACATTAAGGGAAAAATGCCCTTTTAAAAACTTGCTAGTATCTTATTAGAAACAATGTAGCCAGAAGGTGACAGAAGAACATTTTAAAGTACTAAAAAGGAAAAAAAATAAAAATAAAAAATAAACTAAACAGAGGAAATCCTTGTCAGCCTAGAATTCTATATCTAGTGGAAGTATCTTTCAAAAATAAAACAAAGACATTTTCTTAAAAGCAACAGCTGAGAGAGCAACACAGCTTCACCACCCGAAACATTAAAGGAAGTCCTTAAAGCTAGTGAGAAGTGATGCCAGCTGGGAAGTCGACCTTAATCTAGGAATGAACACAGTGTACATTCTAAGAAGACAAATGTATATGTCTGAGCTAGGCTGTAGCAGAGATGGCATTTCAGTTACCTAGGGAAAGGACAAAATATGCTGTTGGTTTGGCATTATGTATATTGCAGAAATACCTCCTGTCATATACAAACATAACTCCAGATAAACTGAAAACTTGGATTTGAAGAGCAAAACTTTAAAAGTATTGGAAGAAAGCATAATGTCATTGTACAGAATTACTTCTTAATTAATATTGAGAAAAACACAAACAATAATGTAAACAATAACAAATTTGACTACATTGTCATCAATAATAAATAAAAATTTATTTTAATGATAAAATCTTTTTCATGACAAAAACTCACACTGGGGGAAGATACCTACAACTAATGTACCAAAGAGTAAAGTTCTAGAACACATTTTTTTTTAAGACTTATTTATTTTAGGGAGAGAGAGACAGCCCTAGAGTGGAGGGAGAGGCAAGGGGAGAGAGAGAGAATACTCACACTGACTTGCCACTGAGCAAGACACAGGGCTTGATCTCACGACTCCAAGAGCATGACCCAAGCAAAAACCAAGAGTCAGATGCTCAATATTTTTAAATCACCTCAAGGTCAGTAAGAAAAAGGCAATCAATCAAATAGAAAAAAATGGTCAGTTTTATTATGGCAAATTCACAGAGTAAAAAATAATGGCCAGCAAACATGTGGAAAATGTGTTCAACTTCACCAGTAGTCAGGAAAATATAAATTAAAACAACATCAAGGTACCATTTCAAAGTCTCCCAAAATATAAAGTTCTCATTATCCTGATGATATCAAGTACTGGCAAGAAGGTGGGAAAACAAGGACTCTTCCATATTGCTTCTGGGAGTCTAATTATGACAACCATCTGGAGAGTAGTTTGACACTGTATAGTCAGGTCAGAGAGGTGTATGTCCCAGTGCCCTGTCTTTTCCTTTCTAGATGTCTACTATAGGAGTGCTTTCAACATGAGAACAAAGATACTCGTACAGTGATGTTGGCTGCAACACTGTTTTTAATAACAAATTAGTCCATCTACCTGCCCTTCAATAAAGGAATGGATTATAAGTGGCTTATGCACACACTGAAGTTATATATAGGAGTCTAAATGAATAAATTTGATCTATGCATTTCAACATGGATAAGTCTCAAAAACAATATGGAGTGATAATTGCAAAAGGTACATAGTAGAATTCTATATGAAACTTAAAACCCAAAATCTTAGAGCAGA